>PVKS010024520.1:0-30972 GCA_004027875.1 Aplodontia rufa
GATGCACCAGTCTTTGACCCAGGGGAGACGGGCTGAGGCTCAGTGAGTTCAATTAGAAGGGACCGATGGGGACAACCACTGGCAAAGGCCTTGGTGGGTGGCACAGTGCTGTTGTCACCACTGCTATTCTTATCCTTTCTGCCTGTGGTGTGGAGGATGCCAGCAGGACACTGGGCAGGCAGAGGGTGGAAGGACAGCAGGACACTTGGTAGCTCTTTCCAGGTTGGGATAGCAGCTGGTCATTGGCTTGTACAGGCTCCTTGAACTGTGATGGACCTTCTTGGTGACACAGCACCCTCAGCTGTTGATGAGAGATGCCATGCCCTTTACGTAGACATGTTGGATTCGTCGCCATTCTGAATTAGTTAAGCGTTTCTTGATCAAACCTGAAAAATGAGGAATTGGCTCTTGTGCGATGGAATTGAGATTTCATACAAAGTAAGAATCTAAAGTTCTCTTGAGGAATATGAATCTTTTACTTTCTGCTGGCATCTTAGACTTCTAGTCTCCTTATTAGAGTCCCACAGATAACTTAAAAAAAAAGGTGTTGGAATGTTTTCATAGTTGACAGACTTGATTGACAGAACAGTCCCCGAAGTCCCATAATTGAGCAAACAGCTTGTCACCATGCAGATAATTAAAACACCATTTAAAAAATGTACGCTGTGACAAGCGCTGACTTCGACTGTTCCCAGCTACTCGTCGGAACACAGTTTTCCAAATGATAGAAGGCTTTTGTATTGTTTTGCTGCGATTTGCAGTCTCTGTGCAGCAAGTGACATTTAATGAGCCCCTGCAAAAGGGGCTTGGGGGCTTGGAATGGGAGGCATTTTGTTCGTGCAGGGCGGGGAAGGCCGGAAGGCGACAGTCATAAAGCACCGTCTCCTCGCCCTCCGCTGGCAGCACCGGCAGCCAACTGTGCAACTGCCGTCTAGTTTTTGCGTCTGTGTTTTCCTCTCGATGTTCCTTCAGGCATGGTGTGCGAAGTGAGTCTGCGGCTTTTTCCTTCAGCAGCAGATGGAATCCGCAGCCCTCCCGCCTTGCCTCTCGCTCTGCCGGCAGAGGCGCACATCAATCTGTTTTCACCCAGAGCTCCAGTTGGCATTTGGATCTCATTTCAGTCCAAACTGTTGGGTTGGAGCGTAAACATTTTCCTTGTCAGTAAGGGCCCTAGCCTTGTCCTCCTCCTGCTTGACAAGGGCATTTGTCAGGCCCGGCTGGCTGCAGGACCGAGTCTGCCCCACGGGAAAACTGCCAGGTTGTTGGTTGGGAAGAGCCAGTTTGTTCACAGGATCTGTGGACGTTTGGATGCAAAGGGCCTTTGGTGACGGGGTCTTCGTACAGATGAGCCGAGCGAGGCCCGAGCCGGGAGACCTTTCCTGGGACTGAGGGTTCCTAGTCTGCCTCCCTGCAGGCTGTTACCTGCCTGTGTCCTGCAGCTTTTGGTGAGCTGAAGCTGAGGGGAAAAGAGTCTGGAAGACTAAGAGTGATCTGTCCAGGGTGCTAAGCCTCGGACTGCAGGCTCGAGACCTGGGTCCCTCAGTTTGTGACCGCTGTACCATCTCCACTCTGCCACCCCCATGTGGCTCAGCCCTGTCGCGGACCAGGCCAGGTGCTGGCCTGTGTTCTCTGTCTCCTTCGCCATAGTCACCTGTTACCAGGAATTACTCTGCAGGACTGTGTCCCAGAGATGCCAGGTCCACCTCTCCAGCCCAGGCTGCGGTGCTGGGATGATTGCAGACTAGGAGAGCAGGGGCCAGGTTGTTTGCTCTGTTATCAGAAGTGCTGGTGGATGAGTCCCAGCCAATGGCCTGAAGCCCGCAGATGCCTCTCCTGGGCTTGGTCAGGGGCGGGTCACTGGGGGCTGTCCTCACACCTCCCTGGACTGCCTGGTGAGTGACACACGGTGGGAAGGCAGCACTGCATGGGCGACACAGGTGGTCGGGGGAGGACGGAGGCAGTCAGCTGCGAGGATGACAGCACACAGCACGGTGAAGTGAGGTTAGGTGGGACTCTGTGTGTTGGAGTCCTGCATAAAGGAGAGGGTGGGGTTGGGACAGGCCTGCTTTGCGGGTGCTAGGTCTTTTCCGTTCAGTCTAGTCCGTTCATTAATCACCAAGATGCTTTTAAAGATAGTGTCCTGGGAGGTAGAGCTAATACATTGGAGATGTCATGCAGGATTTTAATCTAGGGAACAACAAATTACTAATCTACTTTCTATAAACTGATCCCACCCTGCTCCTCCAGTCCCCCTCCTCTGCCCTCAGCAGGAGTGTGTGGGAGGGCTGGGTGCTGGCTGTGGATTGTGGCAGCTTGATGGGGTCCTGCGGGGGACCTGGCCAGTCTTCCCTGTTACACTGGCGCCCCCTTGGAGGTCCTGGAAGAGCCCTAATTATTTGGGATTGCATATTTGGAGAGGCAGACCCAGGGAATGATGAGGTTGGACTTGAAGCAGTTTGGACTCCTAGAGCTTGGCCTGCAGCCTCAGATGGGAAGAGAAGGGAGGCAGGGGAGTTAGTGACCCTACTTGTCAGGAGTAGAAATGGACTGGTGAAGGCAGTGGTGACAGCAAGAAAGGCAAGTCGCTGAGGGGAGACGGCCGCTCGGGAGTAATGCAGCGAGCGTTTATTGATGAATTTGATGCCATCTGGGAAGTGAACGCCCAGGAGACAGTGCTCAGGAGGACCCAGTCCACTGCGTCATTGACCCGGGGCTAATGCGTTCTTAATGGCTGCCCAGATGCATTTTCTAATTGATGATTACATCACTGTGTTCCAGAATAAAGCATGAATCTTCCTCCAGCGATGAGGAGCACGCAGCTGCCAAGCCTTCAACTACAAGCCACCTCCCTCTTTTGTCTAATGTCAGCTACAAAAAGACTCTCCGGCTCACCTCGGAGCAGCTGGTGAGTCTCTTGGACCTAGCGTGGCTGTGTCTCTCAGTCCTTGGGGACCAAGCTTGTGCAGACTCTTCTGGGTTGCCTGAAGGCCCCAGTGCTCCGCCCATTTTCTGGTTCCCACTTGTGTTTCCTGGCACCGCTGGAGCCTCACACCCCTCATTTTGATACCACATATTCCACCCAGGCTCCAACACCTGTCAAGGCATCCACGTGGCTTCCCTTCTTCAGTTCCCCTTTTCCTGACCCAGCAGAAGGCATCCCGACTGAGCTCATTCATCCCAGGTTATCAGTGACTGATAGACTTCTAAAACTCTCTCAGGGGGGTTGTTTGTTAACTCAAGTGCATCTCTCAAATTGGTGGCAATCAAGGAGGTGTGAAGATCCGGTAGCAAAGAGCATCATCTGTTTGCACTGTTGGTTTGTGTGTGTGTGTGTTTGTGTGTGTGTGTGCATGTGTGTGTGTGCGCATGCATAGACGACCAGTTTTAATTAGACCCCTTCTGTCCTTGGATCCTATTTCAAACCATGACCAGTGAGCAAATACCCCTGCTATTTTGCAAATAAGTTCTTTTTGCACTTGAGTAGGTGGGGAGCTCTTTGGTTATGATGGTATTTAATGGGAAAAGACAACACACAGACCCAGGTGCCCACTTTTTAGCCACGGGTGGGGTCATGTGGCTTGTGAGTTACTGTGACATAGGCTCCTGCCAGCATCCCTGGGGGGCATTTGGAGTCTGCCTGTGGGTCTGTGCAGCCAACTAGTGTGCCCTAGAAAATCCCAGCAGAGAGACCCAGAACTACCAAAAGGTAATTTTGCTTTCTGAATTCAGTGTGATTTCCTTGGGTCTAGACTATATTCTTATGATATGAGGCATGACTGATAACTGCATCTTTTTTTCCAGTTCATGTCAGTATAATAACCATTAAAAACACATCTTTAATGAGCATTAAAAACATGGTTATTGGGCTGGAGCAATGGCTCAGTGGTTTCGGCACTAGTGGCCCTTGCCTGGCACACGTGAGGACGCAGATTCAAACCCATGCACCACATACACAAGGGAGTGTGAGCAATGAAGGCCACATGAAAAACTAAATAAAATTCATTCTCTCTCTCTCCCTCTTACTGTTCCTCTCTCTTAAGCAAACAGACAAACAAACAAACCTGGTTATTTGGGGAAGCATGTTTTCCCACTTGGTTTAACTTTGTGTCCCCATATAAAGGTCCTTGCATTTTGCCATGGGTGGTGTTCTCTTCTGAAATTGCAGTTTTTACACTGAGCCTTGTGGCCTATCATTTAGCCCTGTCTAGTGTTGCTCTTCTAGAAATATTGGCTGGGGGTTAGCGTTATCCTTGGAAGCAGGCTGCTTTAAGGACGTGGGCCTGGGAGGGCCGAGGTTCAGGTGGCTGTCCAGAAAGAATGGGAGCAGGAAGTGGGAGAGATTTCACAGTGGCCCAGGATGATGGTTGCTTTTCAGAGCTTCACAGAAGAGGCCCCAATGTCCCTCACCCTGGGCCTTTGCTCAAGCAGGGAAAACTTCATGTTTTCCAGAAAAGCCTGAAGTTGAAGAACGGTCCCAATGATGTGGTGTTCAGCGTCACCACACAGTATCAGGGCACCTGCCGCTGTGAGGGCACCATCTATCTGTGGAACTGGGACGATAAAGTCATCATTTCTGATATCGACGGCACCATCACAAGGTGGGTCCAACCTTCGCGGGGAGCCTGGGTCAATAGCATGGAGGGGCTGTGGGAGTCCAGCTCCTGGGCCTCAGCAGCTGTCTGTAGGCCATGGTGGTCGTAGCCCCTGGGGTAGCCTCTCCCTGACTTGGTTGCTGCCTGGGATGATTCTGGAGAACGCCTTTGTGGAATGCTCAGCGCCTCTTTGCTTGGAATTAGCAAGCCCCGCTCCTGGCACGGGATCAGACTGAAGGTGCCCTCCTGTGGCCTGCTGTGCTCTGATCCTTCTCACATGGTTACTTGAGCCTTAGGCTTTGTGTCCACCAAGTCTTGTTGAATTTGAAGAGGATTTTTAATTCTCTTGCAGTTACCTTTTTATTCTCCTCGTCTTTCTTTAGATCAGATACCCTTGGCCACATTTTGCCCACGCTCGGGAAGGACTGGACCCACCAGGGCATTGCAAAGCTGTACCATAAAGTGAGCCAGTAAGTGTAGCGTGCATCTCCGTCTCCCGTGCGCTGCTGGTGTGTGCACGTTCCCAGGTGGCTTACAGAGAGGGTGGTATCTAAACCGAGAAGGGCCGCGGGGGTGGAGAGTGCTGGTGGAGATCCTGGGTGCAGCGATTCCTGGTAACTCCAAACTGGAAGGCAGGACCAAGGAGCAAGAAGGGAAGCATAGGGGAGTTCAAGACTGCTGGAAAGAGGAAGGTGGCAATGTTAGCGGAGGGACTGAGGTGCAGTTCATATAGGGAAGGTCAGAGATAATCAGATGGCTGAACGATGGCCTTTAGGCTACAAAGCTGCAGACTCCAAGCAACTTTTAGTTGTGGTGCTGGTCCCAAAAGCCAGCGGGCAGTGCACTGCTTGTCCACCTGGTCTGAACAGGAAGTGCTCACTGTGGGCCCACAGCTGGGACATGAGGTAGAGACTGGCATGTGTGTTGCTTCACTTGATCTCAGAGTGATTCTGGAAGGCATGTGTCATTTCTGTGCTTAGCTAAGGGAAATTCACATGAGAAGTTAGAATTTGTCCAATCCCACAGCTGCTGGTGGCAGAACTCATCCAAACCCTGGCCGCACCTGGCTCCAGGGCCACGGCTTCTGGGTGCCTCCAGGGCTCAGGGTCCTTCAGCGATTCTCCACCCCCATACTAGTTTGCCGGAGCCAAGCCTCCACGCAGCTGCACTTTGTCTACCTTTCTGTGGACTAAAGTTCCTAACGTGAGTGGAACCTCTGCCTCCAGTGTCATCTGTTCCCCATCTAGTGAGAGCTGCAAGTGTGTCTGTCTGAGTCAGGAGAGCCCCATCTTCCGTCGGGGAGTAAGGGGAGGAAGTCAAATAGTGAGTGTCAGGAGGGGACCACGGCCCTGGATTCCTAACCTGATGTGCTCACATTTGGTCCACATTGGTGACTGGGAGTGGGGATTGTGCAACCATCAGAGCTGTTTCTACAAACATCTTCCCGGCCCCATTTTCTTCCATTTATCCAACACGCCCTGGTCCCGTGGTCCCGTGGTGGATGGTTGGGGTCACCATGAACCAGATGGTCAAGACTCTGGAACCTTCTGATCCTGGAGTAGAGAAGAGGACCTGTGTCCTGGTGGGATGGCAAGGTTCAGGTTTCTTCTTAGACAGCTGCACTCATTGGTTTGACCTTTCCAGATTTCATCTTTCAAAACTTGCAAGAGTAAAGCAGGCTGCTCTAACAAAATTAAAAGAGGTCAAGATTACAGAAATGCGCAAGTTCCAAGGCAAAGCTTGTAGCTGCCTCCTCCCTGCTCTACCCTCAGTGAATTTGTTCCCAGAAGCACTGTGGACAGCCAGTTCTATCTTGCTGTAGTTAAAAAAAAATCCATTCTCACTGCACATGTCCTCACGTTATTTCATTATGTCATAGCTTTTGGGTTCACTGCATGGGAGGTTTACCTTGTTCTGTTTAGCTGTTGCACAAAATTCTGTTATGGGGTACTCTGTGCTTTATTTAACTAACTCTGTGGATGAACATGTAGGTAGTCCTTTTTTAACAGTGATGCAGTATTTACATATTCTGTTTATAATGTGAGTGTGAATAAAGAAGGTGCACATCTTGGGGAACCTGCTTTAAGGTAGATCCCCAAAAGTAGTGCCGTACCCTGAGCTGCCCGGTGGGAGGACGTGCGCCTGTGCAGATCCGATGGGGCTGCCCTCTCCAAAGGCCCCGAGCCTGAGCCTCTCCACGGCTGGCCTTTCACTTAGGATTAATCTGCTCCTCAGCTGCTGCTGGAGTAGCACTGAGAATCACCTCTATTTTAGTTTGAGGAAAGATACCCTCATGGTCTGGATAGTGAGTACTTCACAGTCTGATTTATTTTGATTTTCAAGCATAAATCTATTCCTGTCCTTATTGTAACATTAAAGAGGTCACATTTCTTTTCCTTCTTTTTTTCTTTTTGGTCTTGGATTTCCCTGAAGTGATATCTTGAAAAATAATAAAGTCAGGTGGCTTACCAGAGACACTGGATCATTCTTTTCATTGAGGGTTTAGAAGGAGTGAAATCTGTGGTTAGGATCTCTGAATGCTCCAGAATTCCCCTTACATCGTCTTTTTGGTCGAGGTTGGAGTGTTACGTGACAGATGGTCTGACATCAGTTTGCTCATTGAGTTGGCTGTGTCATCCGCAGCAGCCGAATGGGGTCAGGCTGTGGGGTGCAGTGGTGATGGGCCTTCCGGAGCACACAGGGGTCTGAGGAGCTCAACGCACAGCGTCTACAGGGTGAAGTGCAGGTCTCTGGGGTGGCTTTGGAAACCAGCAGTTTCCCAGCCTCACGCTCAGTCCTTCTTTTCTGCAGCTGCTGAACCTTAGTGCTTGATCTAGCTGCGTTCCTGACTGGCTCCTTGTCCATCTTCCTGCCTTCGCTCATGCGATGGCCTCTGCTGGACAGGTCTTTGCCTCTGATTTTTGCCTTTCAACATTTTTTCAGCCTTTACTGTCTGTCTCAAGTGCCACAGTCCATGTGATATGTTTCCAGGCAAGAACCTGTGGCCCCGGCCAGCTGTCATCTTCCACCTTCCCTGGTTTTGCCACTGGTGTCCAGGGGTATGGACCTGACTGTTGGCTGCAGTCCCCATTGTTGGAGACCAGGCTGGCCATGGTGCAGGGCTTCTGAAGCTGCCCGTTGGCTAAAGGGGGTTCCCATCCAGGCAGTCTCACGAGCCAGGCCCTGTGCAAGTCTCAGCTGGGAGGAGAGGCAGGACCAAGAACTGACCAGGGCTCATGACCAGCCCATTCTTTTAAAATTTTATTGTGATTACCCAGAGAAATACTTAGCATGCTAGAGTACCAGGAAAAGGATGCCCTTTAGGGCCTGGAGAGGTGGCTTCGTGGTAGCTTGCTTGCCTGGCATGTGAAAGGACCCGGGTCTGAATTTCAGCACCACGTACACAAATAAGTGTTGGAAAAACAAAAATTAGATGAAAAAAAATTGACTCTCTCTTAAAAAAAAAAGGTGTCATTTAATGTTGGGTTTTTGGACTTATTACTCTTCGGACGCTGCTGCCTATGAACTTGGGTACCGCCTAAACCTTATTCACCGCAGTTTTTGCCTAAAGAAGAGACCAATCTTGCAGTTAGCCCCACTTCCTGGAAATGACAGAAAATGGGGACAACCTTATTTATTTTTTGCTGAGTTAAGTTACTTGTTGAATATGGATAGCCTTGGGGGAGTTATCTGTGAGGCTGATTATCATCTTGCTCATAAAAAGGTATAGTATGAAGCTTGCTTAGTTAATGTTGGAAAAGAACTATAGCAAATATAAATGGAAAATAAATGAAGCTCCCTCAGATTTAAATATTCAATAATTACAAAGAACATAAAGAAGGACTATTTCTTAAAATACCTAGATCATTGAGCTAATGGGTTTTGAAGAGCCTAAATTTGAATAATGATTGCTGAAATTTTCTACCATATTTGATATGTGTTTTTATAGTCGTGTGACCTGGAATCAGTGTCTCTATGACTCAGTGAGAATGAGTACTTTTGTGTTTCCATGGATAAATTAGTTTATCTGTGGCGGAAGGAACATGCCATCTCAAGCCAGTGGGCCCAGAGAGGGAATGGCCATTAGCAGACTCATTAGGGCTTTTTAAAATTTTTGTCTCCTGCCCACAGCAGTCACTTCTTTCCCTCAGCTCTTGGTTTATTGCCCTCATTGCCCTCTGCCAGTACGAGACTGCATGGTGTGGTGAATGAGGTCCGGCCAGGAGTCGGCAGGGCTGTATTCCAGCAGGACAGCCATGCCCTTACCCGAGGCCCCACTCTGAGCTTTGCTTTCCTCTTCTCTAGAGGTTAGACTAGATGATCCGTTAGGCCATTGCCAAGCAAGACACGCTCTGCTGCTGTTGTGCTGCTGAATTGCGCACATGTGTGGACCGCAGCCGAGTGCTGCTTTTTCAAACCAAGCCTCAGAACTTTGAGGCACCTGGCTAGATCATACACCTGCCATGCCCTGGGGTCTGTTGCATTACGCTCTGGTTGATACCCTCACTGTGCACTGGGGACTGTGACAGCCAGGCTCCGGTTGACACCCTCACCGTGCACTGGGGATTGTGACAGCCAGGCTCTGGTTGACATCCTTGCCGTGCTCTGGGGACTGTCCAGCTAGGCTCCGGTTGATACCCTGGCTATGCACTGGGACCTCTTCTGGTGCTGCAAGGATCCTGACTAGCCTCCTCTTCCAGGAGCTTGTGATGAGAGGAGCTCCTTGTGAAAAGACAGCAGGAGATTAGCACCCTGGGACGCTGTTCTTACAGGACACGGTGAAGGGGAAACTAATTCCAGTTGGCTAGAGGTGTCCCAGAAGTTTTCAGTGGGAAGGTGGCAGTTGACCTGAGGCTTCACTGATGAGCAGGTTTCCAAAGGGGAAGAAGCTTGTCAGAAGTGGACATAGGAATGAGACTGGAGGCCAGCAGTTGGTGCACAGGGAAACGGAGCAAGGGGGAAGCAGGTCCCGAGCCCCAGAAACCAGGTGAAGAACAGGACTGGGTTTGATGCAGAGCCTTCCTTCCTCCTCAGTCTGCAAATGAGGCCACCAGTCCCTTTCCAACAGTTGCCCTCAGCCAAGAGTGGTGTGTACTGTGGGAGACATGGTGACACCTGGTGGGGTGTGCTGGTAGGTGGGGTCAGGGAGGCTGCTAAATTCCCCATGGTGCAGCCCTGCAGGCCCTCTGTTTGCCTGGCTGAGGGTGCTTATGTTGAGGAACTCCAGTCTGGAGGCTTGTCTTAGGAAACGCTCCTGATGGGCTCATCAAGCCTGTTTAGATGTCTCTGGGCCAGTGTTCCAAGCAGGATGTAGCAATCTAGGCAGAAGGAGAACACCGTGTGTGCCAACCCTGGGTGTGGATTGCTTTTTCTTTCTTGGCTCTGGTATTCCCAGAGCCCTGTTCCAGTCACAGAACACTGGAGGAGGTCCTGCCTCAGGTCCCTGTTGGCTTTGTCACCTGCCCCTTTTCTCTAATGATTGGTTTGCCGCACACTCTCTGCTCCTGCAGGGCAGGGCCACGCCAGGCCCCATGGTGCCTCTGGCTGGCAGGGCTGGCACTGGGAGGTGCAGTGAGTGTGGTTGAAGGAGAGTGGGAAGAACCTTGGATTGTGCGGAGACCTGGGCTGGGTGGCCTGTGGGGTGCATCCTACATGGCTGCCTTCTGAGTAAGAGGCTCACCCCAGAGGGCACCATCAAGACTTGGGTCACCAGAGCGTTTGATGGGGTCTGCTGTTTCAGACGGCTGTCCTTGAGACTAGGAGGGCTCTGGAAGGGTGAGTCTGGCTGCTACCAACAAGTGTTTTTCCTCGAGCTGATTTTTCTAGTGCAGTCTGGTAATGGCCTTTGAGACAGGGAGCTCGTCGCATGGTGACAGCAGCTCTGCAGCGGGCTCAGACTCTGAGATGTATTTGAAAATCAAGTTTTGAATAAAATTAGCATCTCAGACACCTGCAGGCGGCAGCTTTAGGACTTTGATATGAAGAGCTATATACAGAAATGGTGATTTTTTAAAAAAATGATTGCATGAATTAGACAACTAAAATATAATGATGTTTAATTCAAAAGCCTGCTTGGTTTTGAGATGCATTCCTCTATTCCAAGCAGGCTGATCTTTCTGGATTCTTGTCTCAAACCTTTCCTGTGTCTTGGTTTTAAAGAACATATTGTGAAGCACTTCTAGAGACAAGTCCTTTGGCCATCGTGGCCATTCGGGTAGAAGAGTGAGTTGGTGAAGTGGAGGCTGTACCCACCCGCTTGGTGAACATTCGCTGAGTAGACACTCAACTCCACGCACAGCGTTTGGCCCTGGGGTCACAGCAGGACTGAGTCCCTGCTTTCTGTGGATTGATAAGAGACAGTTGGATGAGAGACTGTGACTTTTAGTGATAAGTGCTATCGGGAAAAATAAGGCAGGATGAGGGGCCGAGGGCCAGGGCGAGGAGGGAGGTGTGGGTTTATCACACAGGGGTCATGGGAAGGGAGACAGACCTGCGTGAGTGAAAGAGCAAGCCGGCTCTGGAGATCAGGGGACGGTGTCCCAAGCAGTAGACACAGCATGGGCAAATGCCAGCACAGACGTGAGCTTGGTGAGTGGGGGAGTGGTGGGCACATCTGCGGGAGATGAACCGGGCACAGCAGGTGGGGCTCGGGAGAGGCAGGTCCTTTTGGCTTTGCAAGCATAGGTGAAGAATTTGGATTGTATCTGAGAGAGATGGCAAGGCTTGGAGGTTGTTGGCATGAGCAGATTGAATTTTATGTCCTCACAGGGTCACATGCAGAGACTTAATAGAGGCAGCACTACAGGTCCAGGCCACAGCAGTTGTGGGGGCCAAGAGGCCTCCATGGAAGGGTCAGAGGGTGTAGCACTGTGGTGGACTGGGTGTGGCTTGGTTAGGTGTTGGGTGGAGCAGGCAGGACCTGCTGATATCGGCCTCAGACTTGGGTCATGAAGAGGGCCCCTTGCCCAGGCCCTTGGAGAGGTGTTACTGGGGTGCGTTTGGTTTTGGGTAGAACACCTTTGAGACACTGCTGTGTGTCTGGTAAGTAATGGGGAGTGTGCATTGTTTATACTGCCCTGGAGCTTAAGATGGCCTGGGCTACAAATGTAGAGGGACAGTGAGACTCAATTTTATTGAGCTTTTCATGTGGCTTTCATTGCTCCTACACTTTGTTGCATACATGGTGCTGTGGGTTGAATCCGTGTCTTTGCGCATGCCAGGCAAGTGCTGTTAACCGCTGAGCCACCACTCCAGCCCTGTTTTAAAAATTCTTAATAAATATTTTATCTAATCCAATATATTCAAACTGATTATCATTCAGCCATGTAATCAAAATGAAAATGATCAATGGGTTCTAATTACACTCTACGTTTATAGTGAGTCTTGGAACCCTGATCTGTATTTTGTACTTATTGCACATTATATCATGGCCACTAAATTGTCAAGAGTTAAAAACGGAAGAGTCCTACTAAAGCGGTTCAGTGTGTTTAACAGAGGACAATCTCATGCTGCCTCAGTTTAGATTTGGCACTTAGTGCCTAGGGAGGGAGGGTGCTTAGAAGTTGCAGGGCCCGGACCTCGGGGCACTTGGTGTCAAGGCTGTGAAGAGGACATGAAGTGATCTGGTGACATGTCTCAGGGGAGCCAGCAGGAGCCTGTGTCGTGCTGGAAGCCAAGTGGTGCAGGTGCTAGAGGATGGACCGAGCACCCAGTAGAGACCCTTGGGAAGCCGCCTCACTCATGGGCCTCGTGGGCGACCTGTGCTAGGCCTGCCGGAAGGGCAGGAGAGTCTGCTTTCAGAGTAGGCAGAAGAGCAAAATGGAGTGAAGAAGCCAGTCAGGGCCTGGGCACAGGTCTTGAAAGCATTTTGCCATAAAGGGGAAAGAAATATGGGGTCTTAGCTGGAGAGAACCCAGGGACACAGGATTTGCGCCTGGTGGTCTGGGCTGGGGTGATTGTGGGAGGAGGCTAGAGCTCTGCATGTTGGTGGAAATCAGCCAGTAGAAGGGCACGTGTGAGGGTGGGGAGGGGAGGGGCTCAGTGCTCAAGCAGGCCATGCATTGGCAGGTGGCTGTCCTGGACCTGGTGCAGTGAATGGGTGGTCTTAGCTGGAGCAGGGACAGGAGTGAACCTTGGTCCCTGTAGCAGTAAAACCATGGGGAGATTCCCACCTAGCCACGTTCTCATGGGTGGGGGAGTGAACATGTGGAGTTACAGTCTAGTGAAAGGCATTCAGGCTTATTTCTCAACTGGAATTAGGTTTTGTAGAAAGAGGACTTCCAAATGTGGGGAACAAAGCCATTTTTCATTAGGCAGAGGGTTTGGGATGCCAGAAAGTTCCACCTCTGATTGCCATTAAACGTGGGTGCCTTTTCTCTTTCAGAAATGGATACAAGTTTCTCTACTGTTCGGCACGTGCCATCGGGATGGCAGACATGACGCGGGGCTACCTGCACTGGGTCAACGAGAGGGGCACGGTGTTACCGCAGGGGCCGCTGCTGCTCAGCCCCAGCAGCCTCTTCTCCGCCTTGCACAGGTACCCCCTGGCAGACTGCGCCCGCGCTCAGATCTTGGGGCCAGCTCCACTGCCTCGCTTCTGTGCTGGAAGCGTTGCAAGAATAGGTAGCCTCTTTCCTCCAACCAACGTCCGTGCTCCCTAGGGGCACGAAGAGATCATGTGCAAAACCTTTGCTCACCATGGCTCTGGGTGAAGTCCAGAGTCGTTAGCTGGGCACTGGGGACTCTTCATGACCTGCCTCCAACCCTTCTCTCTCCTTTCTAAACCTCAGTCGTAATCACTATCTGCAGACAGTGCTGTCCCCGGGTGCTGCCACGTGTTCTTCTGTCTTGGGTAGCTCTCCCTTGCCTCTCCCTGAATGGTCCGGCTGAGTCTTAATGGCCCTTGGGGAATCAATTTGTCTCTCCTCTCATTGGGAACCTAGCTAGGGTTTGGCGTGACTCTACTTGTGCTGTTAACCATGTGAACGATGGAAAAGTCTAGAACGACCCAAGAGGCAAGCTGACCCTTGAGTGTTTGTAGGCACCATTTCCATCACAGCTTTGTTTTGTGTGAGCAGTTAATTTTCTTTTTCTATAGTGAAAGATCTCGAATTGAAAATTTCTCATTCTAGGGAGAAAATTCAGGCAAAACCTCGTGTACTTCAAGTGCTAAGAGTTATCCCGACAGCATAGATCTCAGTAGGAATCCCGAGGCTTTGATGACATTGTGTCCCTGAGCTGTGGTGACCCTTTAAAACTGGCTGCTTATTAGCATAAGCTGAGCACTAAGGCTGTGCTGGGTGAGTGGAGAGTAGACTGTGTCACTCTGACGTCTGCCACTAGTGGTCCTTTTCATGTCCTTATTTAAATATCCTTGTTTAAGATATATGGTTTGCCTCTGTGGAATTATTTTAAAAACTCCCAAATGCCGCGATTTTTATTATTCTGGGAGATGGAAGTGCCCCCAATGGCAGTGTAGCCTGGGCCTTTTCGTGGTCAGCTGTCTTGCAGATTTTCTAGAATTGATGGGAGAGTCTGCCAGAACACCGATGACCTTCCCCAGCCCGGTGTGGCGTAGCTGGGTTCCGTCCTGATTGCGCTGTGGAGCGCGGCGGGGTTGGGGGAACATCTGCACGTAGCGCAGCCTGTGGGAGCACCTCCCACCAGGGTGCCGTGCAGAGGGCTGCCACTGGGGATCAGGGCCCCTAGGCAACTGCAGCATGGCCAGAGAGGTGCCCTGCCATCCGGAGGCTGTGTCCTCCACTGCCACATGAGAAGGCTGACTTAGATTCTCCTAGGGGCCCTTTAAGCTCCCACATGCTGGGATTCTAGGAAGCCCCTTTGGTTTATTCCACACTCCTGTCCTTTGTTCCCATTAAGATAAAACTGAGTTGATTCTTGCAGTCATTTCTATGACATTCTGTGTCTTGTGGTGGAGACAGCTGCTCAGATCAGTGTTATAACCCCCATCAGAGCAGTGCACATTCTTAATAAGTGCAGTTCCAGGCTGCCAGTGGGTGACCACTGAGGAGTGGAGCTGAGAGGCGGGGTGGACAGATTAACCTGGCCAGTCCCTGTGAGTCTGGGTTACTGGGCAGAGCAACCTTCTGGGTTAGGTAACAGCGGAGGCTGGCCTCTGTCTCTAGGAAAGAACTCATTCTTCCAAAGGAAGCTTTGTTTTCTGGGGCTTCTGAGTTGAGTAGACTTGGATGCGTGACACTGTGTTTAGAGTGAAATTACCTCTGGTATGTGATGAGTGACCCACAAGTATTTGCAAATTCAGATCATCAGAGAGAGGGGGAACACCCATGAGCAGTGTAGACCACCCCCTAGGCGTCCCACCTCGGGAACACCCATGAGCAGTGTAGACCGCCCCCTAGGCGTCCCACCTCGGGAACACCCATGAGCAGTGTAGACCGCCCCCTAGGCGTCCCACCTTGGGAACACCCATGAGCAGTGTAGACTGCTGCCTAGCATCCCTCTCCAGGCGAGGGTGCTGCACTGCCAAAGCCTGGGCCAAGAAGGCATGGATGCTTGTGAGCCCCCTCCTCCACATCCCTCCGCATGCACATGTGAGTGTGTGAAGGGCACTCGCGTGTTTACCCACAAGGGTCCCAGGATGCAGAATGCCAGGTGCTTGTCCATTGGTGAGGAGGACCCTGGGGCCTGTAGAGGTCAGGGCAGAGCCAGGACCCTTGGGGCTTCTCACACTTAGCGTGCCTCTGCTACCATCGTCATCATCGCCTAAATTACATTTTCCAGTAGGTAAAAAGAAGATTTCTAAAAGACAGGAGGCGAGCCATCGCGGCTGAGGTCCTTGATGCTCTCGCCACGTCCCCTCGGCAGCGACCACTGTTTCTGAGTTCCGTGCTCGTCCTTTCTGGCTTGTCCTACAAATCTCCTCACCTGTATTTTGTAACTCTCAGCAACGTTTTCTTGTGCAGTTCGTGATTTCTATGTAAAGGGACTCGCATTGTCCGTTGGTTAGCGTGGTGAGGGTCTCCCAAGGGTGCCGAGTGGCGCCCCAGTGGCTCGTGTTCACTTCTGTGTGACGTCTGTTTGCAGGACCCACCACATACCAGTCCATTCTGCTGTCGGTTGATGCGGGAGTCTTTTCTAGCTTCTTGCTGTTGACAGCAGTGTCCTTTGGGGCACTCGTGTGTTGCTGAGGAGGGACTTGCTGGCCTGTAGTGTAGACGGGTCCATCTGCGCAGCATCTGGGCTTCCGCTGGCTCCAGCCGCTCACCAGCACCGGGCAGCCTCACTGCCCTCCGCTTTGTTTTGCCGTGGAAGGGCGTTCTTTACATGTGGCCTTTGCTGTGAATGCCGCTGGTCTTCTTTCCTAGTTTGTTGCTTTTGATGAGCCTGGGCTCCTGGTCGCACAGAGCTGGGCATCTCGTTTGCTCTGGGCTGTTTTTGCACGAGTGAAGCCTTCCTGACCTGTGCCCTACAGTCTGCATTTGATCTTAGGCCTTGCCTTTCCTGCATAGGTCTGTGCTGCTGGGAACTGATTTATTTAGACAGCATGAAGTACAGGCCCAAATTAATTTTGTTTTTCCTTCTGTGGATACTCCTTTGTCCCGGAGCCTCGTACTGAAAACAGACTGCCCTTTCCTGCTTTTTGGGACGCTTCTGCGGTGCTTCACTGAGTCCATGGACATGCGGGTGTTCTGGGCTCTGTTTCGTTCCCTTGGTGAAGGGGTGGGCACGCTGACCAGGTATTGCAGTGTCCCTGCCTGCAGAGCTCATAGCCCCTTACCTTCCCGTCAGCAGGTTTGTCCTGGGCTCACTCTTCTCTGTGGCTTTTAGAGAAAGGCACACAACAATCTGTTGTAGTTTGAAATTATAGTGACTCTGTAGGTCAATTTAGGGAGAATAATATCTCAGTATAATATGGAATCTTCCAATTCAAGAATGTGATTTATTTCTTCTTTTATATGAGCCTTCTCAATATATCAGTAGTTTGAAAAGTTTAGCCAAAAAGGTCTGTCACATCTGTTAGATTTCTCAACATTTGATATTTTTAAATGCTATTTTAAAAACTATTTTGTAATACTGTTTATACAATTATATTTTCTACCTGTTTCCGATACATGGAAATGCATTGATTTTTTTTGTATATCGACATATTAATCTTACTAGATTCTTACTAATTCTAATAATTCATCTGAACATTTAAAAAAGCGTAGGGGCTGGAGCAATGGCTCAGCAGTCACTGCGCTTGCCCGGCATGTGCGAGTACATGAGTTTGAACCCTGGCATCACGTACACAACGAAATCTTGGAGTAATGAAAGCCACATGAAAAACTAAATAAAAGTTGTTTCTCTCTTTCTTTCTCTCACTGTCCCTCTGTCTTTGAAAAAAAATTGTAGGTAGTGGTGTTTTTTGAATAAAAAGAGTTATTTCTCCTTCCTCCTTTTTTTTCTTATGGTGTTGCTCTGGGTGAGACACCCAGGGCTGAAATGGGCTGGAGACACCGTTACTTTACTCTCATGAGGCTGTTATGGTAGTTTTGGTTTAAGACTTTTCATCCTGTTTTGATAATGAATTGATAATGGCCCCTTTTTGTATCAGATATTTTCCCCTTAATCTGATAATATGTTGTGATATACTAATTAATTTGTTATTTAATTTTGGTACTGGGAATTGAACCCAGCGGCTTAACCACTGAGCTACATCCCCAGCCCTTTTCATATTTTATTTTGGAGACAGGGTCTCGCTAAGTTGCTTGGGGCCTCACTAAGTTACTTAGGCTGGCTTTGAACTTGCGATCTTCCTGCCTCAGGCTCCCGAGTCACTGGGATATCAGGCGTGCGCTACGGAGTACAGCACATTAATCGATTCTTGCATTCCTGGAAAAAGCCCAGCTTTTGGATATTGCTGGAGTTTGCACACACATATATTTTTGGAGTCTCTGTTATAATTCACAGGCGAGGTTAGCCTACTGGTTGCTCTAAATTTTTATCTGTATTTGAGGCTTTGCCTGCCTCGTGAAGTGAATTTGGAGATGCTCCCCTCTTTGGGCCCTGCGCCTCTGCTTATTAGCTGGTTGGCGGAAGTCTCCTCCTCCTTGGTGCTGTCCCTGTGGGGAGGCTGGGAGGTTCAACTGCTCTCGGTGCCCGCCTGGGCCAGCTTCGCTGACCTTGCAGCTTTGAGGCTTAAAGTAGGTTAGTGCTAATGAAGTTATTCTCCTGTTGATCTGTTGTTTGCTTGTTTTAACAGAGAAGTGATTGAAAAGAAGCCAGAAAAGTTTAAAGTCCAGTGTTTGACAGACATCAAAAACCTGTTTTTTCCAAATACGGAACCCTTTTATGCTGCTTTTGGAAACCGGCCAGCTGTGAGTACTAGGTTGGGTCCTTGAGAGCTCTGGACATTGCTCCTCCAACAGCAGTCCCCAAGAGCCCCTGCCTGGAACATCCTGTAAAGCCAGGGCCTGCTCCCATGGGAAATAGCCTGCAAACGGCCGCAGTCTTAAGGCAAAGAGATTTTTTTTTATTAGAAGTATATAGAGATACAGTTGAGGGAGAAACTTTATCAAAACATTAGCAATCAACGTATATGCACTTTGTTATCCAGGGGTAATGCCAAAACATGGATGACCACTTTGGGTTTCACCTGTTGCAGTTTCCCCCAGAGGAACTCATGCGTTAAATGTGTATCTCGTGGAGGAATGACATCGGCTTCTGGGATGGTTCCCCCATCTTCCCAATCTCCAAACCCCTATGAGTTCTTCATATACCCTCCCCCCTCCCCATCTCCCTCCCTACACCTCCAAGCATCCTAGAGAGCCATCCCCCTATTACTCTGAAAGTCATTCAATTTGAAGTTTGGTTAGGTTAGCCATCTGCCCTACTGCTTCCCCATATATGCTAGCATCAACAGATGAGAGAAACCATTTGGCCCTTGAGTCTCTGAGATTGGGAGTCTTCACTAAGCATAATTCTATCCATCTCCGTCCATTTGATTTCAAAAGCCATAATATCATCTTCTTTAATGGCTGAATAGTATTCCATTGTATGTATGTACCAAAGCTTTTGTATCCACTCATCCAGTGAGGGGCATCTGGGTTGGTTCCATAGTCTAGCTATAGTAAATTGAGCTGCTATAAACATTGATGAAGCCATATTGCTATAATACACTGATTCTAACTTTTCTGGGAAAATTCCCAGGAGTGGGATAGCTGGGTCATAAGGTGGTTCCATCCTTAATTTTTTGAGGATTCTCCATACAGCTTTCCATAGTGGCTGAACCAGTTAAGGCAAAGAGATTTTAAATTGCGTCTTGCATGGCCTCCAGCTTTCTTTGAAGGTAGCTGGTGGGTTTGACATTGTGATGTGGGTCCCTGAACTTGAAATTCCACTCACTTGATAAATTAGTAAAACAAAAGCATTTAATAGCATTAGATCCTTTCTGCCAGAAGGAGGAAAAGTCAACATCTCCAGTTTTAAGGGTGTAGTGTTTAAGAGTGTAGTACATGCAGTCATACAGGGTGGAAGAAATGCATTGAGGTTGTGTGCGTATGGCCCAGATATCGTGGAAAGTTTGGTATTCTGGAGAATACAGAAAATACAGTGCTGACTGCTCAACATTCTCTTACTCTTAAACATCATGACAGATTTTCATGAAACAGGAAAGTGGGTCAGAGAAAACCCTAGGGAATGTCAGGATTGCAAGAGACGTGGGAGGTGGCTTTCTCTTTCACTGGGTTCCCGAACACATGCGGGAACCACACTCTGGGTGGAAAGCTGGCTGGTCCCACCCCCTCAGGTGTGGCTTTGGTCAGTAGGAGCCCTGATGCTATTGCGCTAAACGTGCCAAACGTGAGACCTCGCGCTCGTTGACAGCGAACTTGCTCTTGTCATTGACAGTTTACATCACCTTTCCCAACACAGGACGTGTATTCGTACAAGCAAGTGGGGGTGTCCTTGAACAGGATCTTCACCGTCAACCCGAAGGGCGAGCTGGTGCAGGAGCACGCCAAGACCAACATCTCCTCGTGAGTATGGTGCTGGTGCCGGGGTTGTGGCCGTGTCCCAAGACGGTGCTTGACAGTTTACAGGGGACTCCTGGAGCCCTTGCTGCCTGCGTTCATCTTTAATCACTCTGAAGAATACATTTTAATTCCATATATATTTTTTTTTGTCTAAAATTTAATTTTTATGTAGTTGGAATCAAATCAGATTCCCGTCTGGGTTTAAAATTAAAGTAGATGTTAGAGTCTGCCACCAAACGGAGTTGGACGAATTCAAAGCCTAGTTGTCTAGATTTGCCAAGTCAGGTTCGGGAGCCTAGAATGTGAATTAGAAGTGTCACCAAATTGAACTGTGGGAAGCTACATTTAGAGACCAGGAGCTGTAGATCTATTCGCTTGCTGAGGTTCAGTATTCCTGCGTAGATGTTAACAAAATCCTCTGGTGGATTTTGGTTAACGCTCAGGTTCTAAACTGGATTGCTCTCTTTGTTTTCGTTGATGTTTTGCACTGCTGGATGGAACCTGGGGCCTTTAATATGCTAGGCAAGTGTTCTACCACTGAGCCGCATGCAGGCCGCTTGAATTTATTTTATACTGCTTGAATTTATTTTATACTGGGGCTTCTTGCTGAGTTGCGTAGGGTGTCCTTGAACCTGCGATCCTCCTGCTAAGTGCCCTGGGTAGCTGGGATTACAGGTGTGTGCCACCATGCTCTGCCGCTTAGGTTATTGTTCATCAGGGTGTTGGTGTGCGCGTTTGTCCAAGGTCGTTGTCTGATTTAGAGGGCAGGGAATTTCTGGTGAATTGTTGCTGCCCCTTGTTTAAACGGCGCCCTGACCTCTTCTCCCTCATTCTCAGTGTGCATGTGCCCAGGTGGAAGGGTTTCTGTCTAGTGGATTGCTGTTCAGGGTTACAAAATAATTCCTGCAGGGTGCCCTGCCCACAGATGGGACAGCGCAGGTCTCACCCTGAGATGCGTGGGCAGGGGCTCCAGCTTCGGGGAGGACACCCTGCCTGCCATGCCCCTTGCTTTGCCTGTGGCTGGGCCCCAGGGCGCAGCTGTGCTTCCCATCTTGCCAAGTTCTCCCCTGATACCCGGGCGGGTGGGGGCTCTCCAGCCCCGTTTCTCCGGCTCTGCGCTTGCCGCAGCCTTTTCTGAGCCACGCGGGTGCTTGACCTGGGTACCGGGGAGTCGTCTTCCGTCTCCAGGGCTGGGGCTGCTTGGGCGGTGGTTCAGAACTCTGCTCCCTGTGCATCCTGAGTGTCAGGTGCTCTGCCGCCAGAGCATGTGGGCTTGGTTCCGGTGCCTATCGCAGCCTGGCAGGGAGCTGCTCTGGCTGGGGGTGGGCGCTCCTCCTGTAGCCACAGCCTCAGACTAATAGGCCTTAGAGCCGGGAGGTCTTTAGAAAATTTGTTTGTCTTAATCCCCAGGAAAGACATAATTCTCGGTTTTATATTGAGGGAGATTTCCCCATTTGTGCAAGCAACTGTTTCTCACGAGCCCTTTGGAGGCCCTTTATTAAACACACACACTCGTCCTTATTTAATAAGTTATTTTATGCCTCAGAACATGCTAATTCCTGGAGTAGGGATTTCAAAAGCCCCTTTAGGTTTTCAAAAAGCAAATTGGAGCTGGAAAGAGGCCCAGGACTGTCAAGGAGGAGTCTGGGGATGAGAGGGACAGGGCTGGGCGTGTCCCAGTCTCCGGGTGGAGGTGCCTGCCTGGAGGAATAAAAAGACAGATTCAATATAGCAACTTTCTTTTTGTAGTACAGACCACAAAAGCTAATAGGCAACGTCCTCTTGGGAATACACAGAAAACAGAGTAAGAGGATGTTGTAGAGAGCATTGAGAAACCGTGTTCCAGTCCAGCTCCACACACTCTGAAGATGAAAGGCTCAGAGAGGGCCAGATACTTGCCCAACGTTACACAGCAAGTCAGGCAGGAGTAGCTCCCAAGCCCCTCGACCCCCATGCCAGCCAGGGCTGTTTTTCCTGGGACATGTTAATGATTTGTTGTTGAATGAATTCGTGAAGTGCCCACTACGTGTTGTTTTGCTGCTGCGTATATTATTCCGTTGAATTCTTAGATTAGCACTGTGGCAGCTTTCATTCGCCCTCTGAACAGCGGAGGAGATTGCTGCTTAGAGGGATTGAGCCCTTTCCTGAGTTCACACAGCAGGAGAGTGGCAGGTCAGATGGCCCATCTGTGGCTACTCATGCCAGCACAGTGAAGCACCCTGTTGACCTCCAGAGAGCTGCCCTGCCTGTGCTTGCTCCCCTGTTGCCCGCGTGTGGCCTCTGTGGCAGGTGGCTGTGCCTCGGCCATGCTGATTTCCTCCTGTCGTCTTTTGGGTCGGCTCTTGCTCCCCTCGTGTCTCCTTTGTGCAGTGTCAGCTGCCCCCCCACACTGAGCCCTCTGCGACTCCTTTACACACTTTTTATTCTCCCTGAGCGACTTCAGTCGCCTTACGCAGGTGGTCTTGCCTGCTGGGAGCGCAGCCCTGGGTGGGGAGCTGGGTTCCTTGCGGGGTGTGGCTCGGCAGGTGACGCTCTCCGTTTGCCTTCCAGGTACGTGCGGCTGTGTGAGGTGGTCGACCACGTCTTCCCTCTGCTGAAAAGGAGCCATTCTTCAGACTTCCCCTGCTCGGACACCTTCAGTGACTTCACCTTCTGGAGAGATCCACCGCCACCTTTTGAGAACCAGGACATTCATTCTGCTTCGGCATAACGCGTACCACGCAGCCTCCTGCAGCCGTGTGGGAGCCTGGTGTCACCCATTAAAGAATGGGTTGTGGGGACCCTGGAGCCGGCGCTGGGAGCCCGATGCGTGCTCATTTTCTTAGAAAGGATTGAGAAGCTTTTCTCCCCTCCCTGCCCTGCCTTGGGGTGACAGGGCAGAGTAGGCCTTCCAGCCAGGAGTCCGGGGGTTCCCAGACGTGTGCAAAGTGCTGCCCACGACCGCGCGGTGCCTCCAGCCTGCTTAGCTGTCATGATTAACGAGCAGTGCGGGACTGTGACACCCAAGCAGAGGGGCTGTCTCTGCTGAGTCTCGGCTGCAGCTCCAGATGTGCATGACTTGGGCCAGTGAGGTGCACACATCCTTGCAGTGACATTTGTGCTGCCCTCCGCACAGGTGGGCAGGGTGGCGAAGGGTCATGTGACCCGAACCAAAGTCTCCCATGGGAGCCTGACCCTCAAGGGGTCTGTGGATGCTCCCTTGCGGTATTTGCTGAGCAGCTCATTTTTAGGTGAGAAACTCTCAGTTCCTCTGGGTAGAGGTGGCCTGCATGTCCCCCATTCTTCATGGCTCATGGCTGGAACATTTTTGCCTTAATGAGCCCCGGGGCAGGTGTCTTACTTGGAATGCACTGTGTCCAGCTCTCGTAACTGTGTGTGCCTTCAAGGGAAAGGACTGTGCCCTCCACTGGGGTGTGTTGTGAATCAGGTCACCCACTGAGGTGGTGCTGACGGTGTGGCCCGGAGCTGGGCTTATGTCACAGCAGGATGATGGCAGTTTTTATTGGGAGCTCTCAAAAGAAACTCGTTGGTTTTAAGAAAATAGTTTCAAGCAGTTAAATTGTATTCTTTGTAGATATTATTTATTACTTCACTCTGGGTTACTGTTGTAAGCATCCTAGCCATACTCTTTCAATTACAACTGTCCTTAATATATTAAAAAAACGAGAGCGCTAGACATCCAAAGAGCCCTATTCTGTGTATCTCACACACTGACCTTCTTTTGGAAATTAGGAGTAATTTATTTTTCTTAGCTTTTTCCACTCAAGTTAAGGGCAAGTTGAAAAGTAACGATTTGAGTGACATTCTTCATGCCAATGGAAGGTGGTTCTCGTTTATTAAACTAGCTTATGGAAAGAACAACTTGAAAAATGAACTATTTTGGTAAAATATTTTGCTTTTACTTTTTTGAAATATTTTTTAAGGAGAGCTTTACTCTGCTGACTGAAAAGCTTTCCTATTTCAATTCCATTGTTAGAGTCCTAGGAGGCAGTGCATGGAGATGTTATTCTTTCTGTGAAAGAAAACCCGGCGTTGTTCCCTTGGTTGTAGTTGCTGGGCTGTTAGAGATGGGTGTCTCCACCAAGGGGTTGTGGGGACACACAGGGGATGGCAGCTTCTCTGCCACAGGCCATGGATTTGCATAGCAATGTGCAGATTCCCCTTTGGAGGTATTAAAAATAATTAAAAATAGTCTTGCCTTAAGGAACTCCTGGGCTTGTTCTCTTCCGACCTTTAGAGGGCACACAACTCTTCCGCCACCAGGATGTTTGGGTGAATTTTATCTGCTCACAGGCCTGCGAAGGTCCACATGCTTTGTCCCTTGCCCCCATGGGGGCCTTGGCTGTCCCCTCACCGCCACCACCCTTGTGGTCCACTCTCAGGTGGAGCATGGAGAGCATGCACCTTAGGGTGCTTCTCGTCTGTGTACCCTAAATTCCCACAGTAGGGCTCCCAAACAGCGCCCTCTGCGCAGTCACACTCCGAGGCTTTGTCAAGTTCAGCACGACCTCTGACAGCTTCTGAAAACAAGGTTTGCCTAGGGGGGTGTACACTGTGACCCAGGAGCCCTGAGACCACCTGCTAGAAAGCTGTATTTGGACCACACGTTTCAAATGTGCCTGTAGAAACGAATCACTCCATCGTGACAGGTCTTACAATGTCCATCACACACGATGAAGGAATGTATGTGTATCTGGAACACTAGAGAAAGCGGTTGCACCTTTAAGGAGGAGTTGCCGATGAGTTGCGGCTTGGATCACCACCTTATGTTATTTACAATGTTCGGTCTATGTGTACGCGGGTGCGATGATGGAAATCACTGTAATGCTTCCCTGTGTCATCGCTGGATGCAAAACTAGAAAATGTTATAATAAACGAAATGGATGAAAGGCTTCTGAAGAGCAGGCGTGTGAATTTTAAATAATTTTGGGTGAGTCATTAAGTTGCTGTTTTCCTATGTGTGATCAAGCACATCATTTATTCTGTACTTGAACATGATCCTTAAGGCTGAGGACTGCTCACTGTTTTGAATGAGCATCTTTCCTGATGTTTCAGATTCAAGTGGGTAAAATACCAGCCCTCTCCGTCACTTGGGAAGGAGAGGAGGGATGAAGAAAGAGAAGAGTGGGTTGCACCGCAGGGCTCCTCTGTGACTGGCTGGGGCCATGAGGAGCCACGAGTTTCAGTAAAATGTCTGTCCGTCCGTTAGTCACCAAGTGTCTCCCAGGGCCTGGTCCGCAGTTGGTGTTTAGCACGTTGGGGGGTCCTTTGCTCACACCGCTGCTCTCCTTGCACTTTTGACTTTTCACGATGTACTCCAGATTCATTTTTCATTTAAATAAATGAATCAGAGTCCTTGACCAGTTCAGTTATTTAAGTTAAGACCTTTCCAGGAAGGTAATCCCCGCAGCCCTGGCTGAACAGAATTGCCATGGAGGAAAATGAAGGAGCCTGCCTTTGAGAAGATGAAGGAACAGGCTCACAGAATAATACACTCAGCATAATGCCCTCCTCCCTGTCCCAAGCACCTGACCCGCAGGTCTTCCCCTTCCCTGCCGTCTCACTCTGCCTCCCTTTGAACATCTGCATTCCCGTGAAGGTGGTTCAAAGGCCTCCAGGGTTTCTGACTCTCTGCTTCTAATCCCCTTTCAACTCCAGCATCAAAGGTGCTTGCTCATTCTGTTGAAAGCCAGGCAGTGGCCTTGGCACCGGGAAGCCAGAGTGTGGCCAGAGGGTAGAAGTTGGAAGCTACTGGGCCCAAATGGCCACCTGGGGGCACAATCGGTTTTGTTTTGGCAGCGTTTTTTAAAATCAGTGTCTCAGCTTTGTCAAAGGCCTCCTCCCTGCTGGCACTTGGAGACCTGCCGGGTGTGGGTTGGACTTGGGGGCAGGGAAGTGCCTCACAGGGACTGTTTTGGTACCAAAGTACATCCACTTGGCACAGGTCCAACACTGCTCACTGGCTTCACAGGGGGACTGTGGCTGTTCAGGTTTGCTCTCTTTTTGGGTTTATTGTTCTCTTAGTCTGCCGCCTGCAGCTCCAGCAGCAGGGAGCTCATTAGAAATACAAATTCTTGAGCCCTCACCCTAGGCCTACTGGGCCCTGCAATCTGCTTGAAGAAGTCCTCCGGGATTCTCATGCCCAGCTCCGGGATGCTGCAGGGCAGGGTCCTCTTCTGTATGACCACCATTCCTACCTGAAAGCTAACTGCCTGGAGCCGCCCACAGGGACACCCCTGGAGATATCCTCTTGCCTTAGGAGCTTGGAAACCAGTACAGGTGCCCACTTGGGTCACAAGGTGTCGTCGTGGCCCTGTGACAGTGTCCAGTCTAAATCCTGTCCAGTCTAAATCCCCTTCCCAGGGATCTCTGACCTGAGCCATCAGGGCTGGGCAGCCTAGCGCAGGGTGGGGGTGCCTGGGAAGGAGACTGGCGGGCTGTGCCCAGATTTCTGAAGGCCGCCTTCCTCCTCCAAATTGTCGGAGCCTCGAGGTGCCTGTCCTGATGCCAGGGATCTTGTCATCGGTGCAGGAAGTCCATTCAGCCTGCATTGCTTTTAATGAGTTTTGCAAGCAAGTGGCCTCTTCCTGTGACTCACTCTGCCTTTTGTGCACCGGAGACTGTGGTTTTAAGTTTCACTTTGGAAAGTAACCACCACTTCTGCTGCTTTCTCTGCTGCTGGAACCCTAACAAGTCACATTCATTTTGCAACAAAGAAATGTAAATGGAGGAGCGGCTGTCATATTTCTGCCTTGATTGTAAAAACATCCTTTTCCGAGATGGTCGACAGAGCCAAACGGAGAAGAAATGGTTTATATTTTCTAGAAACATTCATTTGGGAAATTCATATTTTTCCTTCCACAGTGGTTTGATAGGTTTGTTTTTGTCCTTTGTCTCTTTTTGATTCATGTTTCAGGGCTATCCTAAAAAATACACTGTGCTTGCTGATTGAGTGAGACAGTTCACCTCTGGGTTATTGAAAGAGGCTTAGTTCCGAATGAAGGTTGGGCTCTTTTCAGGCAGCACACAAAGGACCAAATAGGGGAATTTCTTGAGCACAAAAATGGTTTCCATCTGGACCTTTCCCAGAAATCGGGGAGGACCAAATAGATGAATTTCTTAGGATTAGCCAGTGTATGTGTTAAGTGGACGACTACGACATAGCATTTTTAATTCCAGTGGCCCTGTTCAAAGCATTACGGTTAAACAATTATTTTTATGGAATTGTTCGGTATGCAGAAACATAAAACAATAGCTCTTTTGCAATTGTAAAGTCAAAATGCGTTTAAAATTAAGTGCAGATAAAACTAGACCACGAAGAGAATTCCAATGAATGTTAATGTTGTGTGGTAGGAAATGGGTGCGTTGAAGCTGGGGAAATGAGGTTGATTCTGGGTTTATGTTAGATGCGTTCGTGTTTTATGTTTCGTTTGACAACTAGATTCTTTCAACTTTTGAGCGTGATGGACACCGCGTAAATGGTCATCAACGCTGACTTCTGCAGGATGCAGGAATGAAAAGTTCTCTCCCTGGTTTACTTCCTCATCGACTGCTAATCAGCTGTTGCTGATTTTCACACCAGGAACGGCTCCCCCTCAATCCATCATCTCAGGTTGAATGTGGCACTGACTTGGGTATGGGACTCTGGGGTTCAGCCGGGGACTGTGCCATCCAGGATCTGTCCCCATTCTCCCTTTCATAAGTACCATAGAACCTTTACTTGACTCCTGTGGTCACTGAGCCTACTTAGACACACTTACGGGTTGGGTCTGAATGCTTGGTCCCCTCCCTTTCCTGTGGGATGGATGGGTGGGGCATCAACTGAGTCAAAAGAGCCAAACGGGACCAATGTGTTGACTCGGTACCTAAAGTCCTGGCTCCCTGACAAATTGAAGTGGAGCTAGCTTAGGCCTGAAGCCAAACTGGGGATTTTTTTTTTTTTTTTTTTTTTAAGAAAGTGAGGAACAGAGAGAGAAAGAGAGAATCAGTTTTATTTAGTTTTTCATCTGGTTCTCGTTGCTCCGACCCTTAGTTGTGTATGTGGTCCTGGGATTTGAACCCAGGTTCTCATGCTTGTTAGATAAGTGCCGTAACCGCTGAGCCACTGCTCCAGCCCCAAACTGGGGATTTTTAAAAATCTCTCACCTCCAAAGTTGGAGAATTCCTCCCTTCTCTCACTCCATGCAGGTGAGGGGCTTCCTGAATACTCCTAGCAAAGCAGTCAGGGTGCTGGCACCTGGAGATGAGGCGGTCTTGCACCTAGCTGCCCTAGCTGCACTCTGATCCTGTGGGTGGAGATTTGGTGCCACCCAGGAGACGGGGTGTCCTTCCCGGTGCCCCTCGTAGCACAAGTGCTGACACCTGTGGTCTGTGGAGGGTCCGGCTGGCTAAAGGAGGTGGCTGGCAGGTCCCTTTTTAGAGAGCTGAAGCTTTTTTAAAAGTTCTATGTGCTTGCTTTGAGATCCAGCAGGCGAATGGTTAGGTGAGAACCTCTGCATGGATTTGGGAGCCCTGGGATAGGTGAAGGTTTTTTCTGGGGACTGGAGAACCTGGTCTGGTTACCTTTCATTCCTTTGGGGACTTCTTGTTACAGGAATGGGGTGAGGTAGCCGAGCAGCTGCAAAGTCCCTAAGCTCTGTCCCCATGCACCCAGACTCAGGTGAGAAGATGGGGGAATGGGGAGGGATCTTGGCATGACATCTTGAGATGAGTGACCCCTGGTGGCCTCTGTCTCACCTGCACACCCTCTTCCCCATCCCTGTGACCCCCAGGCTGATCAGAAAGCTCCAGACCCTCCTTTGTCCTGAGATGTCCTTGACATTTCTGGGAGGAAAAAGATATGACTCTGGCCTCAGGGAGACCTATTTTACCTGGCAGCATCTGCATACAGTGGTGTGAAGCCATCAACTAATAACTAACTGCTGAAATTCACATGTGGGGGTACTTGGGTGCCCATGTGGGTATAGCAATGGGAACCAGGAGAATGGAAAACGTTAACCCCATGTTAACCCCACGGCTGTTCTCTGTGTCCCTGGGAGGGGCCTGCCATGCTTGTAGGAACAGCTTGGCTTTTTAGGCACTCCAACTACTTGAGGTCCCCTAGGGACTTGTCCCCACTGGCATCCCAGCAGGCTACGGTGATGTACCTTTGAGCAGCTCCTCCAGCCTGTGCTGCCCTCTCTAGTTCTTGAGCTTGCTGCCTGCCTGCCTCTCCCATTGTGAGCCTCAGTACCACTCCGGCCCAATTTCAGCTGCGTCTTCTGTGGTCTCTGTGCTTTGGAAACTCATTGCATGTTTTACTGTGATTGCTGTCTCCAAGTCACCTTTCACAGCCATTCACTCCATTTTATTGAGTTTAATGAAAATTGAAATTCAGGGAGATGTGTCTAAAATCTTCCCAGTGAAAGGGTAAAAGAGCTGGGTCTCCAAACTCAGCGTAACATCAGCGTCATCGGGCTGGGTCCTGCTGTTTCCGGTAGTTAGGGCTGCATCCACCAAGGGTGACACCAGCATAGTGGGGGTGAAGTGGGAAGTATTAGAGCGATGGCCACATGTGCCCAGCCCAACAGCTCCGTGTACCAGAGACACCGACATCTAACCTGGCTGAGCTGATGACAGGAGAGGACACAGAGGGGGATCAGGCTGTGAGAAAGACTTGAACCAGCTTCACATTATTACTCAGGGCTGAATCATCCTGTGGAGCACAGTGGATTTGCTTTTGGAAAAAGCTGTTTGAAATAGTTGTTTTTTGAAAAATGGAGTAAACACTTCCTGTTTTGACCAGAAACAAATGCAAACCAGACCCCGCTCCTTTCGCCAAGCAGAGCTGGCCCTTGGTCCTTTCGGAAGTGTCTGCGAGGACCGAGTTATGCTTGGGTGGGAAGGCAGCGCATGCGGCCGGAGCTCGGGTCCACTTCGCCGTCTCTGGGCCGAGCGGAAAGCCTGGCCAGGTACCAAGAGACTGGCCGATCCGATGCGTTGGGGCGTGCGCAGAGGGAACAGCGTTTGGGGCAAGGACTGGAACATTGAGTTCTTCTTCTGCCCCTGTTCTTTGCACTGGTGTGTGACACTGGAGTAATAATACAAATGGATGACACTCGGATGACACTCGCATTCAGCTGCCGAGTTCAGGTGCTTAACATCCTGGTGGCAATGAGATTTGGTCTGGGGTTTCCTGTAAGGTAGGGCGGCGATGGGGCGTTTGGAGACCCTGAGCCTGCAAGGTGTGGTCAAGTGGCTGGTTGTCCTCTAATGAGTTTGCTTTCCTATATGTTATAGATTTGCTGCCCCAAAGCAGCCGCCTGCCAGGGCCTATGTCTCCCAGCATTATTAGGAGGGACCATGCTACATTCTGCGGTGGGGACAGGAGCAGTCCGGACCTGTTTGGCTTCTGGGCCAAAGTGCTGAAACATGCCCTTTCCACATTCTCGGCTATCTGTGTACTACAAGCCACGCCTCTCAGGCAGAGCCACAGGGGAAGGAAGCTGGGTCCCCAGAAGACTGGTGTGGACCGTAGCCTTCCAGATACGGAGATGGATTGTGTGAGCAAGAAGGAGGCTTCAGGTGGTAAAGCTCCAGGGCTCAGGGGTCATTTGTGACAGTGGCTGGCATTTCCTGATGAGGGTGTGTGAGAGAAGAAATGAGGGAAGAGATAGTAGCTTGGACCTCCACGTGACCGCAGCCAGCGTGTGTTGGAAGGGGTTCACCTCGAGTTTCACGTTTCCTTCTCCTGTGCACACCTTCTTCACGCCATCTTCAGATCACCAGGGGAACAGGTCCTGCCTTCCCTCTGTCAGTTTTGGAGACACTTAGGGAGGAGATGTGCCATGGTGGGGGGACTTGAGGAAGGTCAGCCGTCTTCAGGAGCAGCGACGAGGTGGCCGAGATGCCAACAGAACAGACCCAGGCAGTAAGCCGGATCCATGAAGTCCCAGGCATGGGCACAGGCCACCACTACCTGGAGACACTAAGGATGGGGAGGAAGTGGGGATTCAGATGTCACACGAGGGCGTGGCTTCCAGGAAGGCTGGAAGGTAGGGCCACACTCAGAGGACACAGGCTGCTACTGTTCACCTGGCTTCGTTTACATAGAAGAACGCTGTGTTTCTATTTCCTTTGATTCAGAATCATATTGACCTGTACCTTATTCTAGGGGCTTCTAGAAATCACCTTTGATTTGAGTTTGTTGTTTGGATTCTGGAAAGGTTTTTAATTTCCTGCCTCCAGTCTGTCATTTCCAGGTGCCCTGGAAGGGGATGGACTGAGCCCATGACATGGACGGGGGCTGGGCAGGTCACAGCACTCCTACAGTCCATGCTCCTAGGCTCTGCTTTCTGTGGGGACACCCACCTCCCTGTGGCATCGAGAACGAGTCGAGCTTCTCAGTT
>PVKS010024521.1:0-30981 GCA_004027875.1 Aplodontia rufa
GTCTTGTGCTTGTCGGTGGGTTTGTAGCCCCCGTGTCGGTCCTGGATGATGGGGTCAAAGAGATCCTTGAAAACTGTGTAGGATTCCTCGTCCCCGGCCACGCAGCCCACGGTCATGATGAAAGGGTGACCTGGGGGGTTGGACTGAGGTCAGAGGTGCTTGTCCCTGGCAAGGCAGGGCTCATGGGCATGTTGGTTGTGTGTGTGTGTGTATGTGTGTGTGTGAGCTTGTGTGTCCGCGTGGGGGCCTTCATTCAAGACCCCTGGGTGGAGGAGGGAAGGCTGGGAGAGGTCAGGGTGGCATCTGGGGTGAGTAGAGAATTCTAGATGTGGCAAAGGAGAAAAGGAGTCTCAGGGCCCAGGTATAAGGTCCTAAAAATGCCCCAAACCATGACCCTCTAGCATAAAATAATATTTAAAAAAGCTTGAGCTGGGCGTGGTGGTGCACGCCTGTAATCCCAGCGACACTAGAGGCTGAGGCAGGAGGATCTCAAGTTCAAAGCCAGCCTCAGCAAATTAGTGAGGCCCGGAATAACTTAGCAAGACCTTGTCTCCAAGAAAAGGGGTGGGTTAGTGGTTAAGCAACGCTTGGGCTCAATCCCTGGTACCAAAATCAATCGAGAAATAAAAAAAAGCTTAAAGCGGGGTTGGGGATTTAACTCAGTGGCAGAGCGCTTGCCTAGCAGCCCAAGGCCCTGAGTTCGGTCCTCAGCCCTGAAAAAAAAAAAAAAAAGCTTAAAGCTAGGGAATAGCTCAGTGGTAGAGCCCTTGCCTGTTATGTGCAAAACCCTAAGTTCCATGCCGAGCGTGGGAATAAAAACAACTTCAAAGAATTGCTAGGCACGGTGGCACACGCCTGTGACCCCAGAAACTCAGGAAGCGGAAGCAGGAGTTTCACAAGTTTGATGCCAGAGAGCCCGGTCTCAAAATGAGATATAACAAGGACTGGGGATGGGGCTCAGGGGCAGCGCACCCTGGGGTTCAATCCCTGGTACCCCTTACAAAAACAGGAGTCCAGGCTGGGTGTGTGACCCAGTGGCAGAGCGGTTGCCTGGCATGGCTCTGGGTTCAACCCCAGCACTGCAAAGAAAGGAAGAAGAAGAAAAAAAAACAGAGGACTGGAGAGAGAGGCCCCTGCTTCCCATCCCCCGAGCGCTGCTGACAGGGGCCTGGGGCCTCATCTGCTCCTCCAGGTGTCCCTTGAGAAGGAGCTGACACCCTTGGGAGCCTGCCCGCGGCCCCAGGCTCAACTCTAAGCCCTGGACGCGCGTGGTCTCTGATGCTTTCGCAGCATGGGGACTCATTTTCCAGGTGAGGAGCCTGAGGCTCTGGAAGGTGCAGTGACCTCCCCGGGTCTCACATTACAGCAGTGCAGGTTCACTGGGTGGCCGCCCCGCACGGATGAGAGGACAGACGATGCGCCCCGTGGGGAGAAGGACTGGGGCTCCTGGCCACCCCAGCCCCCCAGGACGGCTTACCTGGGTTGTCCACACCTGTCTGGATGACGTCATCCAAGGTGAAGCCCGATGGCGTCTCCTTGTCCCGCAGCTTCTTGTACAGGTCAAGGGTCAGCACCTTGGCCATGTGGTTGTTGTGCTTGCTGAGGTCCGGGTACTCCTCCTCCGGCTTGTAGTTCAGCTTGAACTTGTTGTGGGTGTTGCCGAACGGCATGGTGGCTGAGGGAGGATAGCGGAAAGCAGAGGTAGGAAGGACGAGGAAAAGCATTTTCGACAGATGCTCTTTCCAGGCCCCTCGACCCCAAGTTTCTGGGAAATCTGTAAATCTTAAAGTTAGGCACATAGGAAAATTCCTTGGTGCGCTGTTGGTTAGTCTACCAATGAAAGGACTCAACGGAGAGAGAGATTTGAAGAAGCCTATAATTGCCGGGCGTGGTGGTGCTCGCCTGTGATCCCAGCAACCCAGGAGGCTGAGGCAGGAGGATTACAAGTTCAAGGCCAGCCTCAGCAACTTAGTAAGACCCTATCTCAAAATAATGAGGGCTGGGGATGTGGCTCTGGGTTCAATCCTGGTACCAAAAAAAAAAAAAGCCTATAATCTAGGGAACTTCCCAACATGATCTGTTGATCAGATAGTGGAGGCCAGGTCAGCTGGAGGACCCTGAGAACCACCAGTCTGATGCTATCTCACGTACATTCCTGTGCCCACCCCTGAAGGAAGAGCCCAAGAACCCTGAGAGCACCTCGCTTCCCGCGCTCCACATGGCCCGCACGCCCCCTCAAATGTGGATCCCTTGATTTCCTAATAAATCTTTTTGTCTCTGATACATCCTCAAATTCACTTGTGCATCATTTGTCAAAAACCCCGCTTGTCCTCAGTTGAGCCCCCCACTAGGAGCTCCTCGGACCTCTCTGGTGACAGTGACAGTGTGGGGAGCCTAGTGGTAGGGAGGAAAGGAAGGTTGGCTCACACCTGGCAGAGAACGGCTCAGGAACCAAGAGAGGTTCTGGGGTCAGGTAAGCTATGGGACTTGGAGCAAGAGCAGTCCCTTCTCTGAGCCCTGCTACTGATGACTAGCTGTGTGCCCTTGGGCAAGTTGCTTAACCTCTCTGTGCCTTACTTTACTCATCTGTTAAATGGGGTTCCATAACAGCACTCACTTCACGGCAGTCAAGCCCTTGGAACAGCCTGGCACACCATCCACATACTTTGGTTTAGCTATTACTGTTATTAATTTACAGGTCCGTGTGAGGACTGGTTAGGAAGTGCAGAGGGTATAGCTGGGAGTGAGTTTGGGGCAGAGAAGGAACAAGGTCTCCATGAAGATCCTCGACCGAAGGACGAAGGGCAGGGTGGCTGTTGGGCAGCTGCTCCTGCTTCTGCTAGCTGCCAGCTCTGCAGGGCTCAGTTAGAGAGAAAAGTTCAACCTCAGGGTTAGCAGAGCTGAGTTCAAATCCACCTCTGCCATTTCCCTGCTGTGTGACTTCAGGACAATCCACAGGCCTCTCTGAATCTTGGTCTCCTTTGAGTTGAGGCTTCCCATGGGGTTGCCAGGCCCTAGCACAGAGATAGGGCCTGGTACCCTGGGGACAGCTATTGCTGACGTTATTCTACTCACCAGACCTGGGAAGGAGGAGGGGTCCTGCAGCAGGGACGGTGGGGGACAGAGATGAGAAGCAGGGAGACTGGTGGGCACAGGGTGAGCTGAGGGCAAGGGGGCAGGAGCGGGAGGATGGGGACCGCCAGAGGCTTCTGAGCTGCTGTCCACAGTCGTTATTTTTAGAACCTGGCAGGCTCCCGCTCCTGCCCCAGCTGCCACCCCCACCCCACGTTCCGGGCTCAGCTTGCACCAAGTCAGCAGCCCAGGACAGGTGGGCCAGTTTGGCTGGGAGGATGCACATTTGGGCCCTGGGGCTCAAGGACATCCTGGGCTTCCAGCCCAGACCTCCTCCCCTCAGAAAGCATCTGCACCCCCATCCCTGCCAGCAACACCCCAGGAGAGCTGCAGCAACGTAGGGGACCCCCGAGAGAAACCAGCAGAGTCTCACCCCCCCCACACATGCAAACCAGCCCACACCACACCTCCAAGCTCGGGGACACACCAGACAGAGAGGCCCAAATGAGACCACAGAGAGTGGAACCCAAGGTCACGGGGTCACAACGGGAGCCTCCACCATCACTAACGCAGAGTGCCCCAACATCTGCTTTTGCAAGTGACAAGTGACATGCAGACGCTGGCTGTGGCTGTGGCGCCCAGTTCTGGTGGTGAACTGTAATGAATACCGCCCTGGACCACCCGCTCCGTGCAGCGGGTGACAGCAGCTGTCAAGACCCCTTCAGCCTGCGGAATCCCCCCCCATGCCCAGGACAGGGGCTGCAGAAATATCAAGAAGTGATGGACAGCAGGGCCCCCGGGCACAGAGGACCCCCGGGCACCGGGTTCAGGGCCTGCCAGCCAGCCCGCTCCCAGGGCAGGGGGATCCAGGGGCACTGACACACAGGCCCCTTCTGGAGCCAGGCCAGCCCCTGGCACCCATGGGACCCCCACTGTGGACGCCACCCTGACTCCCCAGGCGGTACCTGGTTGGCCTGAGCTGAAAGGGGCTGTCTGTATCCTGCAGGCGACACTGACCCGGAGGAAAGGCCTGCAGCCCCGGCCTTATATAGGGGGCATTTTGGCTGGGAGGGGCTTTCCCCAGGGAGGAGGCCTGGAGGGCTGCTGAGCCTGTCACCTCATTGCCCGGGCACTGTGCCCACCCTGGACCCAGCCATCCTTTGTGCCCCAGCCCCATGGCCTTGTATGGGCTGCCCCAGGGCTGGGCCCTGGCCCCCTCCAGCACCAAGCTTATCCCCCCCACCACCAAGTGCTGAGTCGGGCTGGCAGGGACAGCTGGCCCCCCGCCAGGAACATGGGACTGTGACTGAGGATGTCCCAGGCACGTAGAAGCCAGTCTCCCCTGGCCCCTGAGGCTGCTGAAACCACCAGGCCCCTCCTGGGAACTCCACCAGCCCCCAGCAGCCTTGACCCTGGCCACTGGCAGCCCCCAGGGAGACCAAGGACCACCTCAGCAGAGCCAGAGGCCTGGAGAGACTGTGACCACCTACTGCCACCCAACCTAGGGAGGGCGCAGGCCCAAGCCAATTCTGGAGTCCAGGGCAGCCTGACCCTGGAGGAACCAGGTGGAGGGAAACTGAGGCAGCCTGGCTGAGCTGGGGAGGCTCAAACTCAGGGCTCCCCTCACCCTGGTGCCCGGCAGGTTTCCGCTGGGGAAGGGCAGGGAGGGCCAGCTGGAAAGGGAGCTATTTTTAGGGCAAGCTCTGCTGTGGCCTCTGGGAGGCCCGAGGCGCTGGGGTTTGGTGGGGCGGGCAGCAGGTGTTGGGGGGTGGTCCCCACGTGTCTGGGTTAATTATAACCCGTGGCTCTGGTGTCCCCAGGCCTTGCCTCCTTACAAGGGCAGCCTTGGGCTGCAGATGGCCACTCCCACCTCCCCAGGGAAAGGTGGGCTGGGCAGCTCTGTGTTCAGAATAGAGCTGTGGAGCTGTACCAGGACCTGGGGTCAGCCCGGTGACACGTGACACCGGAGGGTGGTGGCTGCTTCCTCCAACTGGGGGGTGCCAAGACAGGGCCAATCAGGAGCCTCCTCCTGGATAGCCAGGAGAGGGGAAGAGCCCTTCCCTCGCCCCTCCTCCTGGGGTCCCCTCTCCCCCAGGTCCCTCCAGGCAGATGAGGTCTTGCGTGGTGAATGGGAACTGCTTTTCCGCTCAGAGTCCTGATGTGGGGAGCAGGGACAGGAAGGGATGCTTTTTAAAATGTCCTTTGGGGGCTGGAGCAGTGGCTCAGAGGTTGGAGCGCTTGCCTGGCATGCGCAAGGACCCAGGTTGGAACCCCAGCACCACGTACACAGCTAAATGTCGCAGAAACAAAGGCCAGATGGAAAAATAAATAAAGTTTATTCTCCCTCTCTCTCTTAAAAAAAGATAATAACACATTGCCTTTGGAGTCCAGCTTCTGAGCTCCGGCCCTGCCCCTTCCCAGCAAGGTCGGATTAGCAAAGGCCTCCTTCACGGTCAGGGAAGCTGAGGCCCGGAGAACAAAAGGAACCGGTCTGAGCAGGTACTGGGGGACAGCAGAATGCAACCACGTCCCCTCCCTCGGGAAGCGAAGTGTCAGTGAGGACCTCGAAGCGGGTAAGATGGTAGTGGGGGGCACCGCAGGGGAGGGTAAGGCTGGCCTCTCTGGGGAGGCGACATCTGAGCAGAGGCCTGAAGGAGAGCAGGCAGCCAGGCTGAGGTTTTGGGGGAGTGGCAGGTGCGAAGGCCCCCAGGTGGGAGTGGCTGGGCACATCCGAGGACAGGCAGGAGGCCAGGGGCGGGTGCAGATGCGGCCAGGGAGAGTGTGAGAAAGAGGAGGCTGGAGGGAGGACGGGAAGTCACCCCTAGGACCCTAGAGGCCGCGGGAAGGGTTTCAGTACACCCAGCGGAGGCGGGGAGAGGGGGATCCCAGCCGCGTGGCACACCTGGCAGGTGGCCCCCAGTGGGCATTTGACCTTTTCTTTGGGGAGGGCCACATAGTGTCAGAGCCCTTTTAAGCCTGGGGAATTCCGGGTCCTAAGCCTTCCTTGGAGAGGCCAAAAAAATACCAGGAACTCCGTTTCCCAGAGGCTCTTGCAAGAAAGGTTCGGTCACGTGACCTGGGCGGGCCCAATCGGAGGCCAGGACCCTGTGCCCGCCCTCTGCCTGCCCTGGTGAGTCTCCCAGGAACACCTGGAGCAACTGGACTTCCAGCCCCGGAGCCCTGTCCCTGCTCTATCCACACCTTCTTCCTCTCCCCAGTCCCCTGCCCGAGCTCGAGACCCTCTCCACAGTCCCTTCTGCCCTGGACTCGTCCCAGTCTTCCCCACTCCCCACCACTCCCTAATGCTGACCTCCCCTGCTCAGAATTTGCCATGGCTCCACAGTGCTCTCAAGGTAAGTGAGTGTTCACTGGCTCAGTCAGTTGTGGAAAGCACCCTACCCAACGTCGGTAGAATGCGCTAATAGGAGATTAATGTGGATGTGGATCAGCCCTCTTCGGTCTCCACCCTGGCCGCTAACTATTACTGAGCACTCCTATATGTCAAGTACTATACCAAGGGTTTACCTAGAAACTCATTCAACAGTCTCAAAAATATGGCTCAGAGAGGTTAAGTGCCTTTCCCAAGGTCGCACAGCTGGGAGGAAGTAGAATTTGGAATCAGATGGGCACAGGGTTACTGAGAGTGGAGTGAAAATCAATTGCAGGTCTCTCATCAAGGTTAGACTATATTATCAGCCCGAGGGCCTTTTCCAGGACTGCAGACCCTGGTAATTCATACCCACCTCCACATCCTTCCCCCATCATCCTGTCCGGGTGGTGTCAAGATCCAAGCACTCTTTGTGTAGAAACCAATTTGATTCTCCAGCCGTCCTAGAAGGTGGGTGCTGTGATTTTTACAAATCAGGAAAGTGAACCTGACCAGAAAGGTTAGGTTGCTTACCCAAAGCCACACAGCTGGGAAGTAGCAGAACCAAACTGACCCCTGGTTCTGTGTTCCTCATTCCGTCCTGATCCTATCTCTTTCACTTCACCTCAGTTCACAGAGAATGGACCCCAAGGCTGAGCAAGGTCCAGCGAGGTGCCCAAGGTCACAGGCAGTATGTCTGGAATTCCTGAGCATCTTTTCTTGACACCCCCTGGCCTTGGCAGAACAGCAAGACTCCCAAGCCCTCTCTTCCCCCCAACCACCAGCATCTTATCTGTCCCTGTCCCTCTGCTGGGGGTGGGGCTGGCACCTCCAGGAGCGACTCTGGAAGGGCAGCAACCCCAAATCCCTTTCCCAGACCTGGCGATCTGCAATGCCACGTGACTCAGGGAAGATGCAGCCGAGGTCAGGCCCAGGCCTGGCGAGCTGAGACCCCCGCTCCTCCCTCCTGTTCCCGAGAGCAGGGGGATCCTGCAGCCCCATAATTAGCGGAACAGATTCAGGTCGGCATTGGGGTGGGATGGGGTGGGACGGTCTATGCCGAGAGCCACAGAGTCCCTTGTGACTCCCCACCCACCCGTCCCTCCAAGACGCTGAGCTTCATCCACGGAGCCCTGCAGCTTCCTCCAGGTGCGGCCACAGCTGCCCCACGCGCTGCCTTCCAGATTCTGTTATTTCAGGTCTGTTCTTACCTTGCACTTGGAGGATACGCATATTTATACCTGTTCCTGTCGTGGCTTCTCCTCTCAGTTCTACTGTTCTGAAACTGAGGTATAACTTACATTCCGAGACGTGCTCTGAAGGTCACTGAATGGTCATGTACGTACCCCTGAGTAGCCACCCCGAGAGGACATTTCCTACCACCCCAGAAAGAAAAGAGAAGACGTCCCTTGGAATACTATGCAGCTGTCCAAAAACTACATAAAAGCTAATCTGCTTTGGAACAATTACCAAGAAATGTTGTTTAGCAGGAAAAACAATGAAAATATACTTCCTGGGGCTGGAGCCATGGCTCAGTGGTTACAGCGCTTGCCTGGCATGCGCAAGGACCTGGGTTCGAACCCCAGCACCACGTACACAACAAAGCGTTAGACAACGAAAGTCACATGAAAAACTAAATAAAATTGATTCTCTCTTTCTCTCTCTCTCTCTCACTATCCCTCTCTCTCTTTTTTCCCCCTCTCTCTTTAAAAAAACAAAGAAAAAGAAATTATATTTATCGCTACCAAAACACTGTGAAACACACCATTCCAGAATTGTCTTTGTGTGTGTGTGTGTGTGTGTGTGTGTGTGTGTGTGTTGCTTGGGACAGAATTCGAGTTTACCTAGCATGTACAAGGCTCTGGGTTCCACCCCCAGCACCAAGGGAAAAAAATTGATTTTAAAAAAGCAGACGATCCTGGTTTGATGTAAATGCCTGTAATCCTAGTGGTTCAGGAGGCTGAGGCAGGAGGATCACAAGTTTGAGGCCAGCCTCAGCAACTTAGACCCTATCTCAAAATAAAAAATAAAAAGGGCTGGGGATGTGGCTCAGTGGTAGAGTGCCACTGGGTTCAGTCCCCAGTACTAAAAAGTTAATTAATTACAAAAAGCAGATGTGGGCTGGGCTGAGCTGGGTTCAGCAGGGAAGTTCTGTTCAGAAGTGGACTTCGGTGGGTGCGGGCTGGGGAAGCTCTTCTCTTGGCCCTGCGGGACCCCAGAAGGACATGTTCAGGTCTCTTAAGGTCTAAGATCAGAACTGGCATGACCGACGCCTGTGCCCCTCTACCACTGACCAAAGCAAGTCAGGTCACAAGGTGACATCCAAAGCCAGGGTCTGCTTCATGGTAATGATGATTCTCTCTCTCTCTCTCTCTCTCTCTCTATTTTATTTTATCTGGTTTTTGTTTTTCCTGCTCTTAGTTGTGTATGTGGTGCTGCGGTTCAAACCAGGGTCCTCTCGCATGCCAGGCAAGTGCTCTAAGACCGCTAGACTGCGGTCTTCGGCAGGGAATTTATCCTCTCTGAGCCCCGTTTACCCACTCTCAGATGGGGCTGGTCGTAGCGGGGATGGCTGTATGGATTCGGGGGTTCTGCTAATCCTTGGCTATGGGGCTTGGAGGACTCTGTGCCTCATCCTCACTGTGGAGTGGGGATAACCGGAGCAGCAGAGGTGACTTAGTACATAGAGGACTTGGCACAGGGCCAGCCTGAAGCAGTTTTCCCTTAGTTTCTTCACTTCATCTTATCTCGTTTAATCCCCAGCGGGCGGTGGTGGTGTCTTACAGATAAGGAAACAGGCTCAGCAGGAAATCACTGTTGTCCCAGATTACACGAGGAGGAACAGCAAGACCTAGGATTTGAACCCAGAGCTGCCTGGCCCCCCTTCCTGCTCCCCCGCCACAGTGCTTACCAGGTGCTACCCTCTCCTAAGACTTCGGGGGGGATGATTCGCTAATCTTCCCAGTCTCACCAAGTAGGTTGCCCCTGGGAGTCTGGTTTCACAGACCAGGAATCTGAAGCCCAGAGAGGTTACTTCCTAGCTAAGTGATCACACAGCCAACGAACAACCAATCTAGGTTGCTTGGCCCACACCTGGGCCACCTGATTCCAGTCCCCTTCCTAACTCATGGTGACCACATCCAGCATGGGCTCTCAAGGGGCTCAGTTGTTCCTTTGATCCTGCTGGCTGGAAAGAGAGAATCAATTTTATTTAGTTTTTCATGTGGCTTTCGTTGCTCTGACACTTAGTTGTGTATGTGGGTGCTGGGGTTTGAACCCACGTCCTCACGCATGCCAGGCAAGTGCCGGAACCACTGAGCCACCGCTCCACCCCTGGCTAGACATACTTGGAGGAGTTAGAATGTGAGTTTGTTTCTTTGCATGATCCAGTCAACACCCACTCTCCAGACCAGAGTGCCTTCTCTGTTTGCCCTCTGTAGGGTGGCACTGGGGACAGAATGGTGACCGACTTGGCCCTCTCCCTCTCCTGTCCCTCCAGGGGCTCACAGTCCAGTGTAGGACACAAGTCTGTCCCCAGACGGTGGCAGGGCTAGGGATGTTGGAGCCAAGAGGCTGCAAGCCTGAGGTGTGGGGGTCAGAGAGGGCTTCCAGGAGGAAGCATCTGCACTGGGGATCTAAGAACACCGAGAGAGGCCGGGTTGTGCGCGACGCAGGTTCCCGCAGCCGGGGCGTCTCAGGTCTGGTCCGCGGAGCAGCGGCGACCTCTGCTGGAAGAGTCCCGTAGTGCAGCGAGCTGGGACCGCACGGGATTCGAAGAACTTGGGCTAAGTTTTAAGATGCTCAAATCTTGTCCGCTCACTTCATGACTCTAGGACTTGGTTCATTCAGTACCCCCGAAATCTATTGAGCACTGTGGAGCCGGGCGCGATGGGGCACACCTGTAATTCCAGCAGCTCTGGAGGCTGAGGCAGGAGGATTGCAAGTTCAAGGCCAGCCTCAGCGACTTAGCGAGGCCCTGAGCACCTTAGCGAGGCTGTCCCAAAATTTAAAAAATAAAGATGGACTGGGGATGTGGCTCTGTGCTTAAGTGCCCCTGGGTTCAATCTTCAGTACCAAAAAAGAAGAAGAAGAAGAAGAAAAGAAAAAGGATACAGTGTGGACGATACAGATCTCTGCCCTCAGAGCTGACACTCCAGTAGGGGACAGAAAGGAACCAACAATGTAATCAGCAGCTAACATGCACTAAGTACTTCCTACGCGCCAAGCCCTGATTTTTTTTTTTTTTTTTGGAACTGGGGGTCGAACCCAGGACGTTGCGAATGCTGTGCAAGCGCTTTGCCACTGAGCTACATCCCAGCCCCAAGCCCTGATTTTTTAAAAAATGTATATATTTTGTCCATATTAACCAGTTCCGTCCTGGCAGGCTTCTACTGTTCCCATTTTGCAGGTTGGAGAAACTGAGGTATGGGGAGGATAAGATTCCTGCTCAAGGCTGCACAGCCAGTGAACGCCGGCATCACAGTCGGATCCACAGCCCAGTTCTTAGCCATCACGTGCCCTCACCAATAATGTAATATATGTCGTGTAATATAATAACGTGATAAGCTGTATAAAATGATTTTAGACTCCGAAAAGTCTCGTGAACAAAATCAAGCAGGGAAATGAAATCGCATTCTGGTAGGAAGCTGCGGTTTAAAAGGAGCAATCATGGAAGGCCTCTCGGAGGAGGCAGCCTTTGCGAAGAGAACTGAGAAACGTCGCGCTCGGAGGGAAGGGAAGTGAAAGAGGCGACACAGCCGAGGCAAAGGCCCGGCGGCAGCCACTCAAAGAATGTCGTCGGTCTGGGATCCAAAGTTTCCAAGATTACACCGTCGCCTCTCCAGGAGGCTGAGGGCCCGCGGGAGCCGGATGCGCACTGCTCCCCCGGGGCCGCGCCGGGACTGGGACGGCACTTCCCGCGGCCGGTGGGCGGGGTCGCACACCTGGGGCGGGGCTGGCGCTCGCCCCGCCCCTCGAGCGCCGCCGGGCCGGGCGGCGGTGCTGCGTGCGGCGGCGGCGGGGCGCGCGGCGGGGCGGTCCGGAGTCCTCCGCAGCCAGGTGGGCGCCGGGCGCGGGGCGCGGGTGCCGGGGGAGCCGCGGTGACCGGGGCGCAAGGGCGGAGGGCGGGGAGGGGGCCCGCTCGCTCGGCGACCCGGACCGACCTGCGGCCCCCGACGTCCCCTGCCCTGCCCGGAGCTGGGGCGCCCCGGGGTCCCGGGGTCCCGAGGCCCCGCCGGGCCGCGCCCCCCCCAGCTCAGGTAAACAGGCGCGGGTGGGCGGGGCCTGGCGGAGGCGGGGGCCCTTGTGACGGCTGCGAGGCCGGAGTCCCGCCGCGGGGCCGCCGCCACCCAGGGGTAAGGTGCTGGGGACCTGCGCGCACCGGTGTGGGAGGCGCGGGGTGCGGGGCTCGGTGCGCGAGCAGGAGAGCCGGGTCAGGCGGTGTGGCGGGTGTGCGCAGACTGAACGAGGTGGCACTTCGGGTGAGCGCCGGCTGCCCGCAGTGCTGTGTGTGTGTCGCGAGTCGGGCAGTTTCTAGGACTTCCTGCGTGCAGCCCAGCTGGTGCGGCCCTAGTTGCTTTCTGCTCAGGGCTGATTGGCATGCGCGCGGCCGTGTGCAGGATTAGATCCGGGTGTGTGTGGCTCTGGTGGTCTTTCCGTCTGTAGGATGGAGTGTGTGTGAAACTGGGTCAGTGGTGACTGCAGGTGACTTTCTGGTTGTGTGTCACAGTGATGGTGCATGAGAGTGTGTGTGGCAACGTCCAGAGGCTGGGCTGTTGCATGGGACCACGTGTGTGGGGTTGGGTGGGTCAGGCGTGGCAGGGACCTGGGGCCGTGTGTATGGATGGAGAGGAACTGAGGTGCGGGAGACTCGCTGTGGCAGGTGACGTGTGGCCGGGTGACAGGATGGAAGAGGAGGTCCATGTGTGGGCTGTGCTGTGATTACTATTCCGCAGCCGGAGTGGCTGAGCCCAGGGTCTGGTGTGTGGCCAGGTGCAGCCCGAGTGATGGGTGGCCGTGGCAGAGCTGTGGCTGGGGCTGCGGCTCTCTGGCTCGGGGCAGTGTGTGAGGCCGTGTCTGAGATGGCACATGATGTGGTGGGAGGTTGAGACATTGGCACAACTGGGTGAGCGGTATCTGTGCATGCTTGTAGTTGTCAGGCTGGCTCTTAAACCTGCGTGGCCATGAGTTTGACCGTCTGTGTGGCTTGTGTGTGCGGGATGAGACAAACCTACACCCCCCCTAGAAACCAGAGACTGCTCCATTTCCAGCTGGTGCCTGACGCAGGGATCAGGAAGAATCGGCTTAGATTTGAGACAGTGTTTTGCATTCAGGAGAAACTGTACTTCGGGCTCTGGGTTTTGGATTTTGATGTTTTTTCCTGGGCTAGCAACATGCCACACCAACCTCTCTTGTGATGCTGGGCAGGGCCAGGGACTGCAGCCCCCGGTCAGCCCAGCGATCGTGAAAGGAGAATGTCTTCGAGCTGGGATGCACTTCCAGGAGGGGCGCGTATGTGTGGGTGTTGTTTGTAAAAGAAGAATGTGTTTTTCCACCGCATAGTTGTGTTAGGTTGTACTTCTGGAGGGAAAATGTGGATCTGTGTGAGTGTGGAGTGAGCTGTGTTTGTGGGGGTGATGCTGGGGATTAACCCAGGGGCACTCCACCACTGAGCCACATCCCAGCCCCTTGTAATTTTTTACTTTGAGACAAGGTCTTGCTAAGTTGCTGAGGTTGGCCTCAAACTTGCGATCCTCCTGCCTCTGCCTCCTGAGCTGCTGGGATTACAAGTGCACACCACCACACCCAGTGTGAGCTTCTTCAAGAGGAGAAAGTGTGTGTTTTATTTCTAAGATAAGAATGTGATATTGTCTTTGTTTGGTTTTTTGTACCAAAGACTGAAGCCAGCAGCACTTAACCACTGAGCCATATCCCCAGGCCTTTTCATTTTTTATTTGGAGACAGGGTCTCAACAAGTTGCCTAGGGCCTTGCTAAATTGCTGAGTCTGGCTTTGAACTTGTGATCCTCCTGCCTCAGCCTTCTCAGCTGCTGGGATCACAGGCGTGCGCCTGTGCGCTCGGCGATGTGGTATTTCTGTTTTCCTTTTTCTAAAAAGGGAGAAAGGGAGACAGAGAGAATCAATTTTATTTAGATTTTTATCTGGTTTTTGTTTTCCCACCACATAGTTGTGTGTGTGGTGCTGGGCTTTGAACCCAGGCCCTTGTACATGCCAGGCAAGCGCTCTATCATGGAGACATTGCTCCAGCCCCTGCTGCCGTATTGCTAATGCAAGAATATGCATGTTAGGAGAGGGCACGTGTGCTGTGTTGTGTTTGAAAGAAGGGAGTGTGTGTGTATGTTATATTTCTTTTTTTTTTTTTTAAGGGCTGAGGACCAGAACTCGGGGCCTTGCGCATGCTAGGCAAGCGCTCTGCCACTGAGCTAAATCCCCAACCCCTTGAGTTGTATTTCTGAGAGGAGAATGTGTTTCATTGCATCTTTAAGAACTTGGGAGGAATCAGGTGTGGTGGCCACGCCTCTCATTCTATCCACTCAAGAGGCTGAGGCAGGAGGATTGTAAGTTGGAGGTCAGACTCAGCAATTTAGTGAGACCCTGTCTCAAAATAAAAAGGGCTGGAATGTGGCTCAGTGGTAAAGCATCCCTGGGTTCAATTCTTAGTATGAAAAAAGAATCTAAACCCTCGGGAGGGTGTGTATATAGTCTCCCATGCTCACGATGGCAACGCTTCCTGATAAACCCATCATAAACTGAGGCGTGTTTCTGAGCACTGTTGTCTACAGAGACCCCAGAGGCACCCCCAGCTAAGTGCTGGGCCTGACCACTCACATGCAACCATACAAAATCCCCAGTGTGGGGCCTCAGCTCATTATGAGGCTTTTTTTTTTATACTTAATTGTGTATGTGGCACTGGGTTGGAACCCAGGTCCTCACACATGCCAGTCAAGCGCTGTACCACTGAGGCACCGCTCCAATCCATCATTATGAGGCTTTAGACCCTCCACTCACGTGACCAGTGAGATCCATGGGCCATGCCTGTACCGCACATGTGTTCCAGCGGGCCCTGGCTGATTCACCCCGTCAGCCAGGAGGTGAAGCCCCTGTTCCCCGAGGGTCTGTCAAGCCCGGGAGCCAACGTGTAGAGGCGCCTCTGCTTCCGGTGCCCCAGCCCCTTGCCCTCTCCTCCTGCCCCACCCGCCTCAGTGGCCCAACTGGTTCCCAACAAAACACCCTAAGAATGAGCTCACCGGGAGGCGCAGCCGCCTCCACACGCCCCGCCCCCCCCACCCCGCCAGGAGGCGCCTCTGGTCCCAGGGCACACTGCTGGCTGGGAGCTGCCAGCTGGGAGCTAGCTCCCCGGCCAGGGCCACTGGGGACCTGGAGGTGGGGAGGGCCAGCCAGGAGAGCTGAGTGCAGGTGTGGGGGAACAAGAGCCAGCCTTCTGCCCTCTTGGTTAATTACACATAGTAAAATTTTGGAATTGTCCTCCGGGCAGAGAGCCCTGGGTTCAGAAGACACAGGTAGACTAGAATGGTCCCTGGTGACGGCTGGCTGGACTGACGTGGGGGCAGGGGTTTGGCTGGGATGGAGAGGGCCCGGAGGCAGAGGCTGGCCAGGACAGGTGGTCAGGGGACAGCGGAAATGAGAGGCTGGGGGTCTGACTGGCCAGCATGGAGCGGAAGCTGGGAACTGGCTTCCCGTGCCTTGGCAACGACTGCCCTGTCTCCACCACCACCCGCCAGGAGCAGCCATGTCGGTGCAGGTGGTAGCCCCCGGGTGCATGGGGCTGGGCCCGGAGCGCCTGAACCCGGAGGAGCTGGTGCGGCAGACGCGACAGGTGGTGCAGGGACTGGAGGCCCTGCGGGCAGAGCACCACAGCCTGGCTGGGCACCTGGCAGAAGCCCTGGCGGGACAGGGGCCCGTGGCTGGCTCGGAGCTGCTGGAAGAAAAGCAGCAGGTGGTGGGCCACTCCCTGGAGGCCATCGAGCTGGGGCTAGGCGAGGCCCAGGTATGAGGGGCTGGGCGTGGGTCTCAAGTCTGGGGGTTCGAAAGGTGCCAGGGGACCGGGGAGCAGGCTAGCAGGTCTGCAGGGGTGGGGAAGTGGCCTGGAGCGTCAGGCTTCAGTCCAGAGCTAGAACTGCTAGGCAGCGTGCCCTTGAACCGGGTCCTGGGGAGACTTACATGGTGTCCCCAAGCATACTCTGCCTGCCTGGATGAAATCAGTGGGGCCCCTTGGTGCCTCTGAGCATGCTGGAGCCACATTGGTGGGGTCTCTGTGAATCTGGAGGGTCCTGGGTAGAACGGGGGTGCCCTGGCCTACCTGGAAGCCTGGGCTGGGTCAAGGACCAAGTGACAGGACAGGAGCCAGCCTTCCACTGCAGCTCCCAACCCCTGGCAGGTGCTGCTGGCGCTGTCAGCGCACGTGAGCGTGCTGGAGGCCGAGAAGCAGAGGCTGCGGGCGCAGGCCCGCAGACTGGCCCAGGAGAACGCGTGGCTGCGTGAGGAGCTGGAGGAGACGCAGCGGCGGCTGCGGGCCAGCGAGGAGGCCGTGGCCCAGCTGGAGGAGGACAACCACCACCTGCAGTTCCTGGGGCAGCTGCGGCAGTATGACCCACCTGAGGACAGCCAGGTACCGGACGGGTGAGGCAGGACCATTGCGGAGCCCTCGGGCCCCCCAAGCCCCTAGAGCCTCCTCAGTCCCCAGGAGACCCCTAAGGTGACCAGCACCCCTCAAACCCCAAGATGGATTCTGCAGCCCACTTCTCATGACTCCCGCATTCCTTCCTCGCAGCGGCCTGAGTCTCCCCCTCGCAGAGACAGCCTGGCCTCCCTGTTCCCCAGCGAGGAGAGGCAAGGTGGGTGTGGGGAGCACAGAAGGCAGGACGGGCACAGAGCAAGAGAGCTCTGATCTGCTGGACCCCAAGCTCTCTGCAGGGACGGGAGGGCGGGGCAGGGTCAGGAGGATGAAGCAGGTGGCCGGCATTAATGGGATGACAGCAGGCAGGTGAGGCTGGCAGCCAGGAAGGCGGGCCCTGGGACCCTCCTCACACTGGTGGGCTAGGTGGGCAGGTGTTCTTTCCCCAGGCCAGGACGCATCCCCCCAGCTCGTCAGATGCCTGTGCGCCCTGGCTCAGAAGCCAGTGTGGGGGCCACAGTCCCAGCGAGGCGGGTGTGGGGCGTCCGTGGAGACCTGCAGTGACACAGTGCCTGCCTCCCCCAGGTCCCGAAGCAGCAGGGGCCACAGCGGCTCAGCAGGGTGGCTACGAGATCCCTGCCCGCCTGCGGACCCTGCACAACCTGGTGATCCAGTATGCAGGCCAGGGCCGCTATGAGGTCGCTGTGCCGCTGTGCCGCCAGGCCTTAGAGGACCTGGAGCGGAGCTCAGGCCACTGCCACCCTGATGTGGCCACCATGCTGAACATTCTGGCCCTGGTGTACCGGTGAGGGTGCAACTGGGAAGGGCCCAGGGATGGGTGGACGCAAAGGGACCTTGGCATCCCCTCAACGTGAAGTAGCTGGGGAGGTGACAGATGGGAGAGATCTAGGCTGGTGGCTGAAACCCCAGAGTGGTCAAGAGATACAGGGTGGCCAGAGGCTCGGGAGAGAAATGGCGGTGCAGGGACCTGGTGCCAGTCTCGGCAGTGTGGGGACACCCAAAGGGGATACCAGAAGGGGGCCACCCAGGCCTGGCTGGACCAGCCCAGTCTGTGGGCCCAGCGTGACTAACTCCATCCCGCTGGTGCCTCACAGGGACCAGAACAAGTACAAGGAGGCCACGGACCTTCTCCATGATGCCCTGCAGATCCGGGAGCAGACGCTGGGATCTGAACACCCTGCGGTGAGTGTGGGTCCCAGGGAGCAGAGGGGCACCCTGCCCGCCCACCTTCAACCCAAGCATGCCCCGCCCCCTGCAGGTGGCCGCCACCCTCAATAACCTGGCAGTCCTCTACGGGAAGCGTGGGCGTTACCGGGAAGCCGAGCCCCTGTGCCAGCGCGCCCTGGAGATCCGCGAGAAGGTCCGCCCTGCCCAACCCAGGATCCCTTGTCCTGTGCAGCCCGTGACCCTTCCCTTTGAATGACCCACCCCCTTGACCTGTGAGCTTCCAGGTTCATCTCAACTCTGACCCCCAATTTGGTCTGCCCATTCAACCTTGCGTGTTACCAGTTTCTGGACCACCACAGCCTCTGCCCCCTGCCTCATGTAACCCCACTTTTATTCCCTAATCAACTTGTGACTTGTGATCCCCAGGTCCTAGGTGCCGACCACCCTGATGTGGCCAAGCAGCTCAACAACCTGGCCCTGCTCTGCCAGAACCAGGGCAAGTTCCAGGACGTGGAGCGGCACTATGCCCGCGCCCTGAGCATTTACGAGGCCCTGGGTGGCCCCCACGACCCCAACGTGGCCAAGACCAAGAACAACCTGGTAAGGGGCAGCACCGCACTGAACGGGCCCCATCACACTGGTAAGGGGCGGTACCCACTGAACGGCCCCATCACAGGAAGCGCAGCAGAACTTTATTGCACCCGCCGTGCGCAGCCCTCAGCGTCTCAGAGGTAGACTACAGCCACCCGTTTGAACAGACAGGCCGCAGGTGGCACTGGCCAAGGCAGAGCAGGAACCAGGCTCAGCAACATGAATTACGCCCCTGGGGCTCCAAAGGACACTGGGGAGCATGGCCAGGCTTGAACTTGAGGAGAGATGGTGCTGAGGGTCCCAAGAAGTTCCCAGGCTACAGCCAAGGTCCCCCACTCCTCGCCCTCCCCGCAGGCCTCCGCCTACCTGAAACAGAACAAGTACGGGCAGGCAGAGGAGCTGTACAGGGAGATCCTCAGCAAGGAGGGCCTGCCGTCACCTCTAGGTGAGTCCCGCCCGTCCTCCTCCCTCCCGAGGGGCTCGCAGTGCCCCCTCAACATCCCTCATCTGTCTCCCAGGAGCTCCCAACACAGGCACAGCTGGTGATGCAGAACAACAGGTGAGAACAGCCTGGCTCATCCTGAGGAGGGGATGGGAACTGGATGGGCCAGGAGGGGGACCAACCAGAGTCCCTGGCACCTCCTCAGGCTCTCCGTCGGAGCAGCTCATTCTCTAAACTCCGTGAGTCACTCCGGCGTGGAAGTGAGAAGCTGGTGTCCCGTCTCCGAGGGGAGGGCTCGGCAGGGGCAGTTGGGTGAGTGCTGGATCAGGCTGGCCAAGGATACCACCCCCAAGCCTGCTCAAGAACCTTCCAGGGCTCCCATGTCCCCTGTGACACAGATCAAACCTAGTACTGGAGGGGTCCTCCCCAGAGAGGGAGCTAGACACTCCTGGGACTCAGTCTCTGTCCCCTCCTCTGCAGGATGAAGAGAGCCATGTCACTGAACATGCTGAACGTGGATGGTACAAGAGCTCCCGGGGCTCAGGTGAGAGGGACGCCTAGTCCAGGATGGAGTGGGAGCCGTGGTGGCAGGCTTGGGGTGGAGCAGATCCCAGAACAGGAGGGAGGCTTAACCTGGGGACAGGCGCAGAGACCATCTCCCTGTGCCTATACCCAGATTCCCAATCGGCCCCTGAATGAGACCTCTCGGAACCTCAGCGCCAGCACCCAGGACCTGAGCCCCCACTAAAGTGGACGGGACTATGGTGCCAGCATCTCCGGAAGAGCAGGGAGGGGCAGGAGTCGTCGTCCCCTTGACTCCTATCCTGGGGTGCCCGGTGGATTGGGCATCAGTGCTTGCCCTCTCCCCCTGTGATTAAAGGCTGTAGATTTGGAATGTCCACCTGAGGGGTCCTCCGAGCTTCTGGGACAGGGCCAGGCAAGACGAGGGAGCCACCTCAGATGACCTTCCCATGCTCACAGCTGCTGGGCGATCTGCTCTATCCTCCGCAGTGTCTCCTCTGACTCCAGCTGCTCCAGGCTGAGCAGGGACAGACCCAGCTGATCCTCCTGCAGGGTGTAGGGGAGGGAAGAGTCGGGCAGGGGACTAGGGAAGCTGCTGCGCTGTCCCATGCCTCCAGTGAGGACAGGAGGCCTAAAGGACATGGTTTCAAATCTGGAGATGTGCACAAAATCCAGAGCAAGCTGTCCATGTGAACACAAAAGAGGTGGCAGCCAGCGCTCTGTGGCCCTCAGCTCACCCGGTGGAAGGGCTGTGCCATCTGCCTCAGGAAGTACTTGGCCACCTGGACCCCCTCATCAACAGTCAGGTTGAGATTGGCATCCGTGAGGTGCTCCTGGATCCAGCGGGGCAGCTTCCCCCGCTTGTCTGCCCTGGCGAACCGCTGTGCATGGGAGGAGAGGGCATAAGGCCCTGGGCTAAATGGAGCCTGGGGCTCAGAAGCTAGGGTGGGACGCACGGAGGAACTCTGTGCCCAAACCTTGTCGGCAAAGACCATGAGGCCGTAGTCCGTCTTGCCCCGGATAGCCCGACCCACGCACTGGGCTGCGTGGCGCATGGCATCAAAGGTGAGGAAGTCATTCTCACGGATCTGGAACTGGTCCCGCAGGTATTCCAGCCGCGCCTGAGGGCGAGGCGTGAGGAGTCTGGGAGACAAGACAGGGAAGCCATCCCTTCCCAAGTGCCTGCCTCTGTCCTTCCAGCCACTCCACAAACCACAGTGTCCCCCCATGTGGCTCACCTTAAGAATGCGACTCTGAGTGTACACATAGGGGACACCAAACATGATGACCGCCCGCCCGTAGTGGTGCACTGGGGGACAGAGGGGGTAGTGAGAGGTTACAAGTGTGCCCCAGGGGGTTGTGCTGGTGGAAGGCCCTCTGCAGGCCCAGGCTGGGCAGCTGGTCCCCAGGGAGCAGGTAAGGGTGAGAGACGGGCCTTCAGGGAGGGGAAAGCCAGGTGCACTCACCAAAGTCGATCCCCTCAGACACTTTGCCCCGGGCCACTGAGAGCAGGATGGCCCCTCGGCCATTCTCGCAGGCCTGTGGTGGGGGCAGGCACAGGCCAAGTCACCGCTCACCCAGCGCCGCCTCCTGACCCCTCCCCAGGCCGGTGCTTCTGCCTCCCGGCCCACACCTACCTCCTGGTACTTCTCCAGGGCCACACTGGTCTCAGCCCCATCCTGGGTCTCGATGAAGAGCAGCTTGTTCCTCTGGATGTTTTCCAGGATGCCCTAGGAAGGAGGCAGGGCTCACAGGTGGAGTCGGGCAGCCACAGACGCCTGCGCCAGGCACCATTTCTCAGGACTTGCCCATCTGAGACACAGGGAAGGGACAGACCTGGGTGGTCCACGTGGGGAGCCGGTCACTGCCAGACAAGGCGGGCAGGCACGTGGCCCAAGGCAGCCAATCAGGACACAGCATCCCCGCAGTGGCTGGTTCATCAGGGCCAGCCAGAGGCCACCCTGAGTTCACCAACTGCGACAGAGTGAGGGACCCATGTACAGACCCCAGCCTCACATTCACCCTGGCAGCTCGGGGGAGAGCTCAGTCCAGTAAATGGTGTGGCAGCAAGTGGGGCAACGAGCCCTGACCCCGCCTCCATCCACACAGACCAGCTCCTGGTACCTCAGACGCGGGAAAGGCAACGCCACAGCGTCCAGAAGGGAACGAGCCCATTACCTCTTAGGGTGGCCTTCAGCCATCCTTCCTACTGTTCAGGAGGAGCCCCTCCAAGGACAAGGTCTGGCTATGAGGAACGGTCCCGCCCCAGTCCCCCACTCCCGGAAGCTTGGACCAAAGAGATCACTCATCTCCTCTGAGTGCATGGAGCCCTGAGCTGGGCTGGGTGCGCTGGGGGACCGGAGCTCCCCGTGGCTCCGCCCACCACACCTGCCATTGCCCAGTGAGGGCTGTGACGAGCCCCATGGCTTGTCTCCATGCTTCCAGAGGGTTCCTGAGCATTCTCCTGAGGCTCTGCCTGGAGTCCTGGGCCAGCCCTAATTCTCCAGAACCTTCCAAACCGGCTTCCATGTCTCCACACCAAGGAGTGTGCTGGAGGGACAGGCGGAGCCCAAAGAGGGCCAGGGCACCCACTGCCCAGAGGCCACTACCGGCTGAGCTGAGTGCGGTGGAGACGGAGCAGGGCACGGGGCTGTGCTGCTTACTCTGCACGCGTTCCGGGTGGGCCCTGTCCTGTGACAGACACAGCACCACTGCGGGCAGCGGGTGGCCAAGGCGGCTGGCGTACCTGCTCGTACCAGGAGGCCACGGTGCTCTCCATGTACTGGTAACTGGTGAAGAAGGCCACGATGCCGTCAGGGACCACGGCGGACATCTCCAGCAGGAGGTTTCCGTAGTTCCGGATCACCGCTGTGAGGGTCAGAGGCTGAGGCCCCTGCTGGCCCAAGGACCACCCCCTTCCTCTCGTGAACACTGAGGCCGTCTGTAGGGCTGTTCACGCACATCACCTCTCCTCCCAAGCCAACCTCTGAAGTTAGGAGTCGCCACGTGGTCTGCCACGGTCAGTGAGTGCGCAAGTGGCTGTCACCTCCGGGTAAGCAGCTTTAGGAGCAGCACAACCCACTGTGATCCCTCCTGTCACAGCTGCCTCAGTGATGTGCCCAAAGGTGGAGGCCCCGGAGTGACAGGACACAGGGCAGCCCCCACCCACAGTGCACAACAGGGATGCATGAGAACCATGTGCTAAGCCACCGAGATTCGGGGAGTTACAGAAGCATGACCTTGCCCATCTGCACCCCTCCCCTGCTGGAACTCATAGAAACCGAGCCCACAGCTGGCATACCTATATCTTCCCGGGTCTCAAATTTGGAGCTGATGGCCACCTGGTCGTTACCCCTGCCGATGATCTAGAGCAAGCAAGAGGTCACAATCAGCCACAAACGAGTGCTTATTACTGGCTACTGCCACTCAAAGCTTTTTCAAATAGTGTCATTAGGTGACCCTTAGCTACCTGCTACCTGGGCTCAGGGAAGGCAAGTCACCTGCCCACAGTCGCACAAGTAAACAGCAGAGAAAGAACTGAACCTGAGCCGTCCATACTGCTGACAACCAGCTGCATGCCAGCCAGCCCCAGCTTCTGGGCTAGTTGGTTCCAAAACACTGCTCACCGCTACGGTGTGCACCCCACTGGCCATCCTCCCAAAGAACCACACAGCAGGCGGTCAATTAGGGCTACTCAGGCCAACTTATTCCCCTTAAGTGACTCTACACAACCTTTTGCAGGGCTGGGGTAGAGCTCAGTGGAAGAGTGCTTACTAGCATGTGCAAGGCCCTGGGTTCCACCCCAGCACCACAAAAAAAACTTTCCGGCTGGGGCTGGAGCTGTGGCTCAGTGGTTACGGCGCTAGCCTGGCATGTGCAGGGATGCAGGTTGAAACCCCAGTACCACGTACACAACAAAGTGTCAGAGCAGCGAAAGCCCACGAAAAACTAAATAAAATTGATTCTCTCTCACAGCCCCCTCTCTCTTTAAAAACAAAACACCTTTCAGGCTGGAGCAGTGGCTCAGTGGTGGAGCATTTGCCTGGCACGCACAAGGACCTAGGTTTGAATCCTAGTACAACTAAGGGTTGGAAAAACAAAAGCCAGATGAAAAAATAAAAGAACTGATTCTCTCCTTCTCTTAAAAAAAAAAAAAAAAAAAGCCTCTGGACTTGAGAGCCTGCGTTACACCATCCATCCACCCATTTCACCAAGGGGGCTGACGCAGCGGAAGGCTCACTTCCCCAGATACAGCTCGACAATGGCCTGGGCAAAGCCATGTTATTAGCAAGATGCTAACTGCGGGCCCTGGGCTGCATTTGTTCTACACTGTGCTCTGAACCCTCTCAATGGCCCTGGAGATGAGGGAAGAAGCATTCCCACTTCCCACTTTACAGGGGACAGCCAGGCATGATCACAGTGGCTTGGGAGGCTGAGGCAGGAGGATCACAAGTTCAAAGCCAGCCTCCACAAGTTAGCAATACCCAAAGTAACTTAGTGAGACCCTGTCTCAAAATAAAGATAAAAAGGGCTGGGTATGTGGCTCAGTGGTGTAGCACTGCTGGCTTCAATCCCTGGTCAAAAAAAGAAAGGACAGATGAAAAAACAGACTTTGTGAGTCAGGCCCACGAGCAGGATCAAGGCCCCCATCTGAATGAAGACCCTGTCCTCTCAGCTGAACAGCTCTCCTGCCTAAGGAGGGGACAGACAAGCTGCGGGAGGAGGGCAGCCCCAACTCTATCCTCCACACTCACCATGGGGCACAGACAGACCCGGGCCAGCGTCATTGTAAAGGTTGCCATGGTGACAGGGTGGAAATCCAGGATCTTGGGGTAGATGTCCAGTGGGGACAGTGTCTGTAGGAGGGACAGAAAGAGGGATGTCATTAGGACCAAGCAGGGACCAGGACTCCCATGGGGGAGGACTGGAGAGGACAGGTGAGGGGTCCTTACCCCAGAGGTGATGATGACGGACTGGAAGCGCTCAAACACAGGTTTGATGGCCAGGGAGGCGTCCATGCAGCTGCGGGAGGCACACACAGGTGGTGAAGGCCAGGCCAGGAGGGCTGCGCCCTGTCCACTGGCCGGTCATGCCCACCCAGGCACAGGGTCCCACCTGAAGTGCAGGATGGGGTTGGCAATGGTCGGGGTCCTGTCATCAAAGGGCTCGATGATGATGGTGAAGCCTGGAGGGACAAAGCCAGTGACTCTCACTGTGGTCACCACACCCACTCCACACTCTCCAGGACCAATCCCCATGGCAGGAGCAAATGGACCACACACACCCCAACGTGCCCACCTCTGCAGGGCTGGCCTCTGTGCAGGCTCAGAGCGCCAAGCTGCATCCCTCAAGCTCTCAGCCTCGCAGCTCTGCCTCCAAAATGTCCCTGCAATCTGACCACTTCCATTTCCCCCCAACCTGGGCCACTGCTCCCCACACAGCAGCCAGAGGATCCCAGTGGGATCAGGTCTCAGGCAGGGATCCAGCATCGCCTGTGGACCCAGCCAGATGACCCTTGGCTCCTCCCCACTCTCCACCTGAGCCCTGCACAGCAGCTCACCCCTCCTGCCGCCTTCACAATGTGGAAAGCTTCCCATCAGCCCATGTGGCCACCTTGTTCGTACGCCGGCTCACAGCTGAGGGGCAGCTGCGTGGTGGAGTGCTTGCCTACCACGTGTGAGCCCAGCTGCCATCCCCAGTACTGCAGAGAAGCGCCAGCTCCTTCCAGAGGCTGCCCTTGGCCAGCCTGCCCGCTACAGGCATGTGGCAACATGGTCATGTTCTTCACGACTACCGTCTTCTAGAATTATCTTTATTTGTCTCTGCTACTGGTTTTCTGCTTTAGAATATAACTTCCAGAAGGTTAGGGATGAGGCCTTTTGTGGTTCTGGCTACTTCCAGCGCTTGGCCAGGTCTTTTGTTGAGTAAATAGATGAATGAGTGGATTCACATATTCAGTTTCGCTTAGTTAAAAAAAATAATAATAATAGGGCTGGAGAGGTTACTCAGTGTTTGGAGCACTTGCCTAGTATTTGCAAGGATATGGGTTCAAACCCCAGCACCACATACACAACTAAGTGTCAGAGAAACAAAGGCCAGATGAAAAAATAAAACTGATTCTGTCTCCATCTCTCTCTCAAAAAAAAAAAAATTATAATAGGGGCTGTTGCGGTGGCTCAGCGGTTTCGGCGCTTGCCTGACAAGCATGAGAACCCGGGTTCAAACTCCAGCACCACGTACACAACTAAGCGTTCAAGCAACGAAGGTCATGTGAAAAACTCAATAAAATTGTTTTTAAAAAAATTAATTATAATAGGGGCTGGAGTGGTGGCTCAGCACTTACGACGCTTGCCTGGCATGCGAAACCTCAGCACCCCGTATACAACAAAGTCTTGTAGCAACAAAAGCCATATGAAAAACCAAATAAAATTGATTCTTTCTCTCTCTCTCTCTTAAAAAACAAAAATAAAAAACAAACAAACAAAAAAAACCATAATAAATTGTTTTCAAGGCCTCTGCGACCAGCCCCAAGCTGAGGACACAGTGGTGACCAAAGACAGCCTCAGCCCTGCCCACAAGGGCTCACAGTCCATCAGGGGAAGGCGATCTGTCCCAGGGAGCAAGGATCCAGAGTGGGTAGGGCTGTGACAGAGGAGACTGAGCAGGAGGCATGGTCTGGCTGTGGGCTTGGGGCAGCGGGGCTGGAGGGGCATCTCTGCTGGGCTAGACTGAAGGATGAGGGGAGGTGGCCAGGGATGATGAACACGAGAAGAATGTTCCAGGTAAACGGGTGTGAAGTGGCGGCAGATGGAGAATGGCGAGCTGAGAGGGAAGACGGCAGGAGGAGGCTCGTACTCAGCCCGGGGCGGGATGGCGATTCTGCCCAGCCTGCAGGGCTGACCTAGTTTCCCGCCTAGAGCAGTAATTCCAGGGATCAGACTGAGCCCTTGGTCTGCTTAGGAGGGGAGGGAAGCTGACTGAAGCCTCTGGAACCTTCTCCCTCCTGCAAGCCAGAGATCTGTGCCCTCAACTAACCCACGCCAGTGCCCTCACCCACTCCCTGTGCCCCCTGCACCGGGCCATCTTCCACACCTCTCTCCAAACTACTCTTTTCTCCGTTCCTGTGGTCCCACCCCTCCTCTCCTGCTCAGGTCCCTGCCAGCACCCCAACAACTGCCTCCAGTCCCTGACGGAAGATTTTTTTTTTAAAGCACAAATCTGCCCCAGAACCTCCTTGCTCTGAACCAGCCATGGCTCCCACTGCCGTCGGTCACACAATGACCAGCTCCTCAGCATGCTACAGCAGGCGGCCCCGCAGGCCTCTGGGGTCTCATCTCACACTGCCCCCATCCCTCACTCGGTAGCCAGAGGGAGCCTCTTAGAATCCCTATCTGCGCATGAGGCTTGCTCACTCAGGACGTCTGTGGCTCCCCAGTGCCCTCAAAAGGGAGCCCAAACCCCCACACCTCGCCCTGAAGGCCCTGCGTCCAAACCCCTGCCAACAATCCGGACCCTGACTCCAGCTGCAGGGGACTCGGTAGAGGCAAGAAGCGAGCTTACCCTTAGCATAGGTGCTGACGAGGGTGGCGAAGTTAGCGAGCAGGGTGAGTGGGGAGAAGTCGGCGAGGTCGGCAATCTCCAAGGTGTGCAGGAGGGAACGCAGGCGCTCAGCACAGAACCTGGTGGGGAAGGGGGCGGGCGGGGGCAGAGGGAAGCACGGACATCAGAGCTCAGGCCGCAAGTGTCCCTCCAGGCAACGGGCGTTTCATGAGGCCAAGGACTAAGAACTCCTGTGTCCCCAGCTCGTCCAACTGCACACCACGCAGAGCCACTACTCCGTGATGGCACAGACAGAACAGGGCCACCTGTAACATGCTCACGGCCTCATCTGCAAGGTCTCCCCAACACAAGACCAGTCGCCCAGAGCCCCACAATCACATTAATCCTGCACAACCACAGGGTCACACATGTTCACACACCAGTGCCTCCTAACTCTCAGGCACCCTTGGTGATAGCACCTTAGTCCCCCACACTCAGAGAGGAACACAATCACACGCACTGTCATAGAGACACGTGTCAACTGTACCCACACCCCCAGTGTGGGCGGCACTCATCCCCAAGGGACAGGTCCCAGGGCAGAAGCACCCAGCTTTGGAGCCTGGTGGGCGGTCACTTTCAAACTGCCTCCTGTCCCTGACCCCAGGATGGGTCAGGGGCCTCTAGGTTCCCCAGCCCCCAGCTGTGGATCATCATCAATGGGGATGTGTCTGTCTCCTCCACTGGGCCATGGCCCCATGAAGGCAGGCCTGCACCATCTCAACCACCCATGCCCCCCTAGAATGCTGCAGGAACTTGGGGGGCATGTGCTGGGTGACTGAGCCCCTCTTTCTACAAAGTCCCCACTTTGGAGTCCTACAGAGCTGGTTTCAAAGTCACAACTAGCCCAGGCAGTGTTGTGACTCTGGGTGACGGCGTCCCCGCTCAGGCCCAGTGTCGTCATCTGCAGCGCGGGGACATCATGCTGGCGATAGAAGGAGCTAAGGAACTGCTGGGCTTGGCCGAGCGTTAGCTGAGGCAGGTGTTTGCTGTGCTGCCTTCTCCTCGTGCAGTAAAAACGACGACACCACACCTTACACAGAGGACAAGCGGGGCACCCAAAACCACAAGCGGAAAGCATGGGCACCCCTCCTCCTCCCGAGTCCTGCCTGCTGACTGCGCCCCCACTAAGCGTTCCCAGACTGCACCACGGGGAGGCCCCGTCCCCAGGCTCAGCCTGGCACCAGCACTTCCCCCAGCTCCAGTCCGGCTGCGGCTGCGCATTGGGATTCTGGTCTCAGGCTCCATCGGAAGCCTCTCCAGGTCACCAGCTATTCTCAATACTGCCCTGGGCTGGGTGTACCTCAGGGGGAGAGATAAGGCCCTGGGTGCCATGCCAGCCCCAAGAGGAAAAAGCTATCATCGCCTCCCCCCACACACCCTGCACAAACGGCCTCCATTCAACTGTCCTCGGGCAAATTCACCGACGCAGCTGTGCTCCCTGCCAGGTCCCGCCCACCACTAGCCAGGGCCAGCTCCCACCCTGCCCCTGGACCCGCCCAGTTAGGCCAGCCAGTGTCCAGGTGTCCCCCCCGCAAGCCTCGCTCTCGACACTGGCAAGTGGTGACCTATGCCACAGCTGTGGAGGGCAAGGCCTGGCGAGGTGGGCGGCCGGGATCCACTGGGGCCTTGCCTGAGAGGCTTGCGCTGGATGCACACGCGCTGGGCCAGGTTGCTCAGGAAGGCTGCGGGGCTCTCCTGTACCACGTGCTGCACGCGCAGCCGCCACTTGACGTACTCCAGCAGCCGCCGCAGGAAGCCCAGGAAGTGTTCCGCTGTGCGGATGGAGCCGGGCACCGCCTCTGCGGGACAGGAGCGTCAGGCGGCGAGGAGGGCGGGGCGGCAGTGTGGGCGGCGGGGGCAGCGGCTCACCCTGCAGCACCGCGTCGGGCAGCACAGGGTTGGCCAGGTGGGCGTCAGTCTCCCGGGCGACACTGGCCTCGCGCAGCCCCTCCACCAGGCGCCGGTACTCATCCCGCAGGCGCTGCGCATCGGTCTCCTTGATCCTGCAGGCACAGGGACGGACGAGGGACTAGAACAGCGCGCGTCCCTGGGGGCCAGGCGGACACGGGGTCCCCGTGCTGTTCCCCCCGCTGCACCTGAGCACTGTCTTCTGCAGGGTCTCCAGGTTGCCCTGGCACCGGTCCAGGGTCCGGCGGGTGAGGTTGACGCTCATGGAGTCAATACAGACGTTGTCTAGAGAAAAGGGGGAGGCTTGGGCTGTCACACTAGCAGCGTGGAGCAGGGGCTGCTGTCACTTCTGCACCCTGCTCTGCCTTACCAATGTTGTGGGCCTCGTCAAAGACCACCACAGCCTTGCGGGCCAGCTCCTTGGACACCAGGTCTGCTATCTTGGGGTCCAGCAGGTAGTGGTAGCTGTAAACCACCACATTGGCGTGCAGGATCTGGGGGAGGAGGGCAGGGTGCTCTAGCCTGCCTGCCACCTCCACTGCCACCTCACTCCCTCACAGGCCCAGAGAGGCAGAGGGCACAAGGACAGAGACAGACACAGGGACAGGCAGCCTGCAACCCCCACCAGCCTCCTCACTGAATAGCGGGCAAGGAAGTAAGGGCACCAGCCCTGGCGCTGCCCCACGGCTTTCAGGTCATCCAGGTTGTAGATGCCAGCAGGGAGGGGTGCCTGGCGCCCATGGGTGTCAAACTCCTGGGGTGAGGTGAGAGGGTAGAAGGTCAGGAAAGCTGGCTGCCCCAAGCATCTGGCCCTCCTCCCTCAGCTCGGCCCCCCAGGCACCTCATAGAAGCGGCAGTGGGGCATGCTGGCATCCTGCTGGAACTGCGCCCGCACGTAGGAGGCTGTGAGGCTGTGGCACTTCCCATCGACGTCCTTCCCAAAGCGCAGGGGCGTCACCTAGGGGCCCACAGGACATCTCAGTGCTCAGACAGACTGGCCTGGACTTCTGGACAGTTTGAATGGGTTCGCCCCAACCTGTTTCATTATCAGCTAACACACCAGGAAGCTCACTGTGGGGGACCACCCTGGTCGATGCCCCTTTTTCTGAAATGCTGGGGACCAGAAGCATTTTGGATTTTGGATTTCAAATGTCATTTGGAATTTTAGAATATTTGCGCTATCTTGGGAATGGGACCCAAGTTTCAACACAAAAATCATACGTGATTCATCCGTACACGCAGGATCCATTTTACACAGTACCTTTAGCATGACTATCTATTTTTTTGGCTTTCACCAATCACACAGAGTCAGGTGTAGAAGTTTTCACCTATGATGTCATATCATCACTCAAGGAGTTTCAGATTGTGAAACATTTTAGATTTTTTGGATGCTCAACCTGTATTTTTAAAATGTTAGGCCTTGGGCTGGGGGTGTAGCTGAGCGGTAGGCCACTTGCCCAGCATGCGCAAGGCTCTGGGTTTGATTCCCAGCACCACAAAAACTAGATAACTAAATACGTAAAACATGAAGCCTGGGGCTGGAGCAGAAGCTCAGTGGTTACGGCGCTTGCCCAGCATGCGCAGGTACGCGAGTTCTGAGGCCGAGCTTTCAATACACTAACTCGTGCACTCTTCCGACTCTCCTCGAGGGAGCATAACACATGCTCTTGTCCACGCACTGCTCAGTGTGTAGGCTGAAAATACTTTTGCCCTTTGAAATGCCAAAACACATGGATGGAAGCTGGGCAAGCCTGAGAATCACAGAGGTTCCACCACAGTCTGCGAGCCTGCGGCCCTTGTCCTACTCTGGATCCTCCCAGGCTCTGATGTGTGTCAACCCAGGACTGCATTTCTGGAGAGAAAACTTCTTTTGTCACCGAAAAGAGGGCTCTGGAGGTGGGCATGGTGGCGCACACCTCTAATCCCAATGACTCGGGAGGCTGAGGCAGGAAAAGCAAGTTTGAGCCCAGCCTCAGCAATTTAGCGAGACCCCGTCTCATATTGAAAATAAATTTAAAAACAGCGGGGATGTGGCTCAGTGGTAAAGTCCAATCCTCAGCACCAAGGGAAACAAAAACAAAACATAAACAAAGGGCTGCCGACCTTCTCTCTCTTCCTGCCCACCCTTGTTCCCTTCCCCATTGTTAGGGATGAAAGTTGTCCCCCAAAAGCTCCATAAGTGACGCAGTGTGAAGGCTGACGGGAAATGACCATGTTATAAAAGCCTTAACCCAATCAGTGAGTTGATCCCTGGTAGGGGTTAACTGGCACCTGTAGGCTGGTAGGGGTGGCTGGAGGAGGAGGAATACTGGAATACGTATTTTCTATCGGGCCAGTAGTCTCTCTCTCTCTCTCTCTCTGCTTCCTGGAGCCACTCTTCCACCATGACGTTCAGCCGCTCCTTGAGCTCTGAGGAATGGAGCCAGCCATCTATGGACTAAGACCTCTGAAACGCTGAGCTCCTAATAAAACTTTTCCTCTTAAAACTGTTCTTGTTGGGGCTGGAGCGGTGGCTCAGCGGTTTCGGCGCTTGCCTGACAAGCATGAGGACCCGGGTTCAAACCCCAGCACCACATACACGGCTGAGTGTTGGAGCAACTAAGGCCATGTGAAAAACTAAATAAAGTTGTTTCTCTCT
>PVKS010024522.1:0-30962 GCA_004027875.1 Aplodontia rufa
ATGGAAGAGATCATGATGAGTAAAATCAGCTTAACCCAGAGATCTAAGGGTCGATTGTCTCCACTCATCTGTGGAGGTGGGGTCTAGACCCTGGACAATGAGAAAGTTGGTCTAGAAACATGAGTTAAATTCAGATAAGATGTAATGCTTTACAATCTAATACTATTTTTAGAGTTATAATGGGAAGGGGAAGGGAGGGGTAAGGGAGGGTAATTGGGGGGGCACTCCTGGGGATAATTGCAATGTCCAGAATATATACACATCTTATACACATTTTATATTATTTTGTTAAGATCTTGTAAGGTTGCTCAAAAATTAAAAAAAAATGCAAAAAAAAATTGGAGCAATTTAGACCAAAATATTATCTCAGTAGTACAATAATACTTTTTATGCTATTTCTATTTTCTTTTTAATGATGAATATATAATAAATTTTGTTATAAAATTGTATTTATTATAAAATTTTGAATTATCCAGAAGAATTAATGATGGATTAAAGATTAAACCAGTAATGTACATAAGATTTTATTATAATGATAAATATTAGTTGGCATTAATTTAACAAAACTTGATTATCTCATGTTTCTTTTCATATACTCACAAATACTTTGTGAAAGAATGGATATTCTATTTTTGCCCTTCAACAATGTCTAGATTCTATGAAGTATTCTCTAAAGTCAGGGTAAGCTACTCTACAGCTTTGAAGATTAATGGCTTTTAGATGATCTATGTTAATTTTACTTGGAATCATGGTATTTGTGAAAGACAGATACATAATCACACGTCTGTTTATTAGCATAAAACAAGTGGTCATCATTTTTTTACTGAATAAAATAAATCAAAGATACATTTTAAATTAATTTACACTTGCCATATTTTGTAAGGATCGAAAAGTATTATCCATGAGGCAACTTAGTTGATAAGATAGTTTATTATTGTTTTCAAAGGCCATTGGAGAAATTCAGACAATTGTACACAGCTTTGCAGAGAGATATGAACATGTAAAATGCACAACCACTATCAGTTGATAAATCTCATCAAAGAAGATGACTGGCAGCCTCATATCATAATGATGCAAAATAAAAAGAAGTGGAAAAGATCATCTGCAGCTATAATTCCATTTTAGATCATTTGCTTAATGCATTTTGCTGTTATTAAAACAACAGATTGTAGATAGATTTAGCCTCAGTGTCATTATATAATGCAGCACAGCATGCTGTTCAAATGATTGGAACTACAGTTCCATAAGCTCTATTTTATAAGACGGAGCTCTTGTTAGAAAAATATGAAGAAAAACAAGAAAATCAAAGTCAGATACTTATCAGAAGGGCATTTTAGTTTCTGAAAAACATAGCTGTTATCAACATGTATTGCTTTCCTTACAGATCAATATGGTCTAATCATGAATATATAAAGTATGCTTTGTTGATTGCTTTAAAAACAGCTAGATTTACTGAAGCTTTGTCTTTTAGCTTTATATTTAATAGACTTAATGTTTAAAGCAGTTTTAGGTTCAAAGCATAATTGAAGGGGTAAAGATTTTTGCACACACCCTTCCCAGACACACACACACACTTCCCCTCATCATCAACATCTGTAACAAGAGTGGAATAATCAACAGAATCAATTGAACCAATTTTGACACTCCATTATCACTGAACGTCCATCATTATCATTAGGATCAATCTGGTTGTGGGGTGTTCTGTAGGTTTGGACAATGTCTATAGTAATGAGTATCTTTCAGTATGGTGTCACGCAGTATTTTCACTGCCTAAAAATCTTCTGTGCTCTACCTATTCATCTCTCCCTCCCTCTCACTCTGGAAGCTCTGATCATGTGACTGTCCTCCTAGTTTTGCATTGTCCAGAATGTCACGGATTTGGAATCAGTTGTTTTCTTTCCAGATTGGCTTCATTCACCTTAAATATGCATTTAAGGTTCTTGCACATCTTCTCACGGCTTCATAGCTCCTTTATTTTTATTGCTGCATAATGTTACGTTATATAGATTCATGGGTTTGTTTATCCACCCACAAATTGAAGGATATCTTGGTTGATTGCAAGTTTTGGCAAAGATAGAGAAAGCTACTATAAACATTGGTATGTAGGATTTTATGTAAATAAAGTTTTCAGCTTGCTTTGGCATATAGAAAGGAGGGCAAATATGTATTTTATGATGAAGATATGTTTAATTTTGAAAGAAACTGTCAAACTGCCTTCCACAGTGATTTTACAGTTCTGTACCTCTGACCACCAATGAGAGCTCATGTTAGGTTTCATTCTTTCCAGCATTTGGCCTTAAGAGTGCTTTGGATTTTTACCATTATAGTATGTATCCAGTGGCATCTCATTATTGTTTTAATTTGCAATTTCCCTAATGACTTATGATGTTGATAAGTTTCTATAATCTTATTTATTTTCTGTATTTCACATTTGGTGAGATATCTTTAGATTTCTTGTCCATTTTTTTAAAATTTTAAAGTTTTTTATTAAGGAGTTGAGTTATTGTAAAATCATGAATGCATATAAAGTAACAAAGTGTTTGGTATATGTATTTAAACCAGAATTACCACTACATCACCCTACCCCCAGTCTCTTGAGTCTTCTAAATTTCAACCCTACAAGCAATATAAATGCTTAGATTGTGAATTTTCCAGAGCTAACTGATTGCATAAGTATTATTGAATTCTCAGGGTGGTAAAGAGTATGCTACATTGTTGATTGTCTCCCTAGATCCCACACTATTCTCCCCCCCGCCCCCATCCTCCACTTGTCCCCTCCACTCTCCTCTTCCTCCACATATCTGTGTTTTCCTAGATTATGCGTTGCTATGCCTCTGTTGGGTCCAATACATGATTTTGACTACCTTTCACCCAAGAGTAGGTTTATCTCCAGCCTCCATTTTACCTTCAAAGCAGCAATTTCATTGTTTCTAATTGCTGAGTAGAATTCCATAGTGTATACATACAACAATTTTTGGATCCATTCATCCAGTGAGGGTATCTGGGTTGGTTCCATAATGTAGCTATTGTGAATTGAGCTGCTATGAACATAGATTGCTGAGTCATTTTAATGTGCTGATTCTAACTCCTCTGGGAAAAATCTCAAAAGAGGGCTAGGTGGATCATATGGTTAATCCATCCCTAATTTTTTTCTCTGAATTAGAACACTTTTTTCATATATTCATTGGTTGCTCAATTTCATCTGCTGAGAAGTTTCTATTGGCTCTTTGGCTCATTTTTTGATTGAATTGTTTGTGGTTTGGTGTTATGATTTTGAATAGTTTGTAAATTTTGGATATTAGTCCCCTGTCCTAGGAATTACAGGCCATGATTATTTCCCATTCTGTAGATTGTCTCTTGACAATTTTGACCAATTCCTTGGCATTGTGTATGACAGCTGGGTAGTGTCTAGGTGTGGGGTCACTGGGGATGTATGGTGCCCCTGTCAGAGTGGGACCAGAGCCCTGGGCATGCATGAATGCAGGGTAGGATCTGTGTGGGCTTCTTTTCACTCCTTAAATTGAAGTGAATTCTTGGCCTGTGATCTCTATCAGGTTTTTCCTCTTTGGGTCTTTGCTCTTGGATTGGGAGTTTTGTCCCATTGCTTACTTGGGACGGGGTGTTTTCAGGAAAGTTGGCTTTAGAAGCCACATCCCTATCCTGTGAACTATTAATGTTCTTTAGAATTTCCAGCTCCATGTGAGCTAGGGATCATCAATATGAATAACGGATACATATGATAAATGGTATTAAATTGGTTTTTTGGTATGAAGTATATTTATTATAATGTTTAATTCCACAAATGAAATGGATGGTACTATTAGCCATTACTTTTGGCAACATTAATAATAAACTATCCCCTATGTCAGGCTTCAAAGCACACAATAGTTATTGAGTTTGGCATTCACAACAGTAATAATTACACAGCATTAATGATGGGGATTCAAATGGTATAAACTAATTAGAAGCCTGAGAGAGAAGGGAATGAAAAAGGAAGTGAGAGAGGAGGTTGTCATATCTGAGCATGAACAAAGAGAAAGTAGAGGAGGGATTTACTGGGGAAATTAAAGGAAAAAATAATGGAGGGAGAAGAGACAGGTACCAATGTAGAGGCAACATGAAAGAGATATTAACAGAATTTGGGTGATACTGTAAGAAAGGGTAGAAGCAAATAGAGGAAAATTTTGCAACTGAGGCACAATACAATTCAAATACTAAATATACAGATTGAAATCTTAACCCTCAGCAGCCAGAACAAAAATAAGCATTTACGTTGAAGAAAATGCTCAAGAACGAAGGGAATATATAGATAAGAAGGAAAATGGAAAAAGAGAAAAAATAAATTTAAAAAATCATGAAAAAACTGAAAAAAGGAAAACCCACCAAAGAAAACAAAACAAAACAACAAAAAAAGAAAATCTCAGTTAGTATGTTTGCATATCTATGAACCAATCAGCTTCTCCAGGTGGCAAAAAAATACATGTCATAAACAGGGAAAAAAATAATGATTTTTAATGAAAAATTAGAACTATGTTCGTTGAGGTTGTCATTTCTATGCACTGAGAGCAGATGTTTTCTGTCCACCTGCATTTTGTTTGCAGGGTCCCTCAGTTTGAAATTATGTGATCTTGATTGGAGGATCGGGTATCTAGGTCAATTTCTTTAGCTTTCTGGGTGAAGATTTCCCTGAAGAGATCAGATTAATGAATGCCCCAGGTCTGGCCTTTGCTTGACTTCCTGGGGATCTAAAACTCAGGAGTCTTAAGGCTTTTATGGGCAGAGAATTGAAAGCATATCAATGCTCCCTCTGCTGGTTACACTCACAGTTCCTGCAGATTTTCTGAGCTCAGACTCTCCTCTTTAGTTCTCCTGTCCAACCTTAGTTCCTGATGGAATTGTGGAGTAGTTTGCTCTGAACTGCTGGCTCACTCTTGCCAGTTTATTCAAAAAGACTCCCAATTTTCCCCTTTTCAGGGAGCTGAGAGACACTGTTCTTCCTTTATGAAGCAGAAGCACAATTGTGGTATCTCTAGTTGAGCCCAATGCACAGTTCCTTACAGGACTTGGCTTCTCTGCAGCAGATTGGCTCACATGTAATGATTCAGCTCCTTCCCCACTCCCTTGATGATTGAGTGGAATGGCAGTTACAGCCACCATGTCCCAACTGGAGTGGGTACAAACCCTCTTTTCCACTTGCTGCAACCAAGTTCTCTGATCCTCCAAAAATTTCCCCTAACTAGCACTGAGTTCTGGTGGTGATTTTCCCGTAAACATACCTGCAGCAATGGAGCTATCCTGGAGTTTCTTCATGTGGTCATAAAGCCAAAGGAGAAGCAGCTTTCCTGTGGCTCACCATCTTGGAATCCTCTCTCTTGCCCATTTTTAATACTGTGTTGTTCATTTGTTATTGTTGAGATTTAAGGGTTCTTGGAATAATTTGAATGAGTCTTTTATGAGATATGTTTTGTTTTGTACATGATGCGCTCTATCTCTGGTTTATCTTCTTTTCCTCTTGACATTGTCTTTCACAGGGCAGAATTTTTTAATTTTAATTAAGTCCAACTTATGTGATTTTTCTCTTTCATGAGTTTTGCTTTTGGTGTTATATCTAAAAAGTTATCACCAAACCCAAGGTCATCTGAATTTTCTCTTAAGTTTTATCCTTTGGGTTTACATTTAGGCCTACATTTTTTTTAAGTTAATTTTTGTGAGTGTTATGAAATGTGTCTGGAGACATTTTTTTAAATTTGTATGTTGACGTTCGGTTTTCCCAACACTGTTTGTTGAAATGACCATCCTCTCCCCATTAAATATTCTTTCATTAAGATTTGTTGACTATGTTTATGTGAATTTACTTGTGGGGCATCATTTTGCTCCACTGATTTGTCTATTCTTTTGCCAATGCCATACTCCACTGATTACTGCATCCTTGTAAGTCTGGAGGTTTGATGGTGCTGATTTTCCTGTCTCTGTTCTTTTTCTTTCAATTTTGTGTGGACAATTCAATGTCTTTGCATTTCTCTGTAAATTTTAGGACCAGTTTGTCAATAGCCACAGTTTAATTTCAGAGATTTAGAAAATATAGTACTTTGATTTAAAAAATTAGTTGACAAATAATAATTGTCCATATTGTTGGATGTAACTTTTGGAAATCTTGTTAGGGTTGTGATAAATCTATAGGTTAGATTGAGAAAAGACAATTCTGAGTTTTTCTCTTCGTAAACATGAAATATTACTTTTTAGTTTTTTTAAATTTAAGGAGTTGTAGTGTTTTCCTGATATTGATCTTTTCTCCCATATTTTTCACTGATGCATTATAGTTGTCCGTGTTAATGTGATCTGTTGCTACATGTTCTCACTTGCACACTACAGTTGACCAATAACACTCCCCAGTGCTTCCCCTCTCTCTGCACCTCCCACCCCTTTGTCCTTTTCCTCTACTGATATCTCTTTGGCTTTTAGAAGATCCACCCTACCTGTGTTTTTCCTTTTCCTTCTCTAATTTCAGCATACCTCCCAATGATTTTGACTATACTTTGCTAGATTTAATCCTAAGCATTTCATTTCTGGGGATGCTGATGTAAATGCTATTGTGTTTTTAATTTCCATTTCCACTTATTCATTGATGGTATGTAGGCATGTGATTGACTTGTTTTCCTTTTGTAACCTATATCCTGCAACTTTGCTATAGTAGTTTATCACTGCCAAGAGTTTTTTGCTCAATTCTGGGGGACTTTCTCCATGGATATCCTGTTATCTGTGAACAAAATTTCATTTCATTCTTCCCAATATGCATATATATTTCCTCAGTGCACTATCTAGAACTTCCTGGAAGAATGTTGAATAACAGTGATGAGAGGGCACGTATTTATTTGTCTTGTTTCTGAGCTTAACAGGAAAGCTTCGTTGCCTCACCATTGAATACAATGTCATTTGTATGTATCTCTCTGTGTATTTATGTTCTTTATCAAATTAGGGAAGTTTCTCTTTAATTAGTTCCTAATTTGATGAAACACTATTTCAAGACTGTGATTTGGATTTTGTCAAGTTTTTTTCATCTATTGATATGATCATGTAATTTTCTTTAACTTATTGATATGATGAATCACATTAATTTATTTTTTACATTAATTTGTTTTTAAATATTAAATCAGACTGGTATACCTAGAATGGATTCTACTTAGTTTTGGTGTAATATTTCCTTTCATACTCATATTAATTGTAGAATTTTTTATAAATTTGATAATATTTTGCTATATGATAATACTTTGCATTTATGCTTCATGAAAGATAATGCTCTGTAGTTTTCCTTTGAATTCTTGCACTGTTTTGGTATTAGAGCAATGAAAGACTCACAGATTGAGTTAAGATGGATTTTTTTTCTTATCCTGTCCTCTAAGAAAGATTATAGAGGATTGATATAATTTCTTTTTTTTAAAAAAAAGTATGGCAAGATTAACTAGTGAACCCATTTGAGGTTGGAATTTTCAGCTTTAGCAAGAGATAAATAATTGTTTCAATTTTTAATAAGTATAGACCTATACAGCTTTTTCTGTGAAGTTTTGGAAGATTATGACTTTACCTAATCAGTTCACTTTATCTAACTTATCAAATTTGTGTACCTGCATTTGTTCATAATATTTCTTCATTATGCATTTAATATCTATGGGAACTTTGTGTTCACAGCTCTCATTTCTGATATTTTAACTTGTATCTTCTCTCTCTCTTTCTCTCTTTCTCTTTATGTTAACCTAGTTAAAGATTAGTGATTTTTTCAAATGCTAAGATTTGATTTTGACTGATTTTCATAGATTTTAATTTATTTTTATAATTTGTTTCCTCTTATTTTGGGTTTAATATTTTGTTTTTTTATTTTTCTTATTTAGAAATTAGATTTTTATTTTAAGTAATTATTGTGAGTTTTGGTAATTTATTGTGTTTATAATTCAAGTGTATGTAATTTTCACAACATATTGTCTTTGCCTTGAATTTCTGCAGTTGGAATATAATCCTAGGCATGGATTTTTCTTTTTAGCATTTATCTTGCTTGGTACTTTCTGAGATTTTTGGTTCTCTAGTTTGTTTTCTGACATTAATCTTGAGAAACTTCGTCATTTTTGGTCATTTTCTTTTGTCTTTCTTTCTCTTCTTTCTTCTTCTTTCATTATTCCCATTACAACCAGTGACACTTTTTTATTTATTCTACAACTCTTGAGTATTTTATTTGACTTTCCAGTCTTTTTTCTCTTTGCTTCTGTGTTTTAGGTTATACTGACATTTCTTCAAACTCAGTTATCTCTGGTCTTCTACTAAGCCATCAAAAATACTGCTTATTACTATTAGAATGCTTATGTTTCTAGCAAACCTTTGTTAGTCTTACTTCGATTTCCATCTACATGCTCACATTGTCTGTTCTTGCAATTTATCTATTTCTTTCCACTAGAGTCTTTGGCACTTGAGTTGTGGTTATTTTATTTTACTTTATTTTGAGTTCTTGTTATCTTAAATTCACACTCAGACATTTCCACACTCCTGCAATATCTTAGACTGCTTCTGGCGATTGTACTGTCTCTTTAAGCAGAGCCTTTTCTTTCTTTAAGTCTGCATTGTACATTTTGCTGAACGCTGGTTATAGTGTACAGCATTAATAACCTGATGTATTTAGATGAATTGTGATGCGATACAAGGTGTGTACCAGAAAGTTCTGTAGCTTCATGATTAAATGTCAGTCTTTTAGCTAGGTCCTTCATTTCCTCTCACTACTTGGGATCACAGAAAGGCAACAGGGGGCTGGAGTATGGTGGTTCCTTTTTCCCATGTTATCGGGGTTCTAGGAGTTGGACATGGTGGTGCACACCTCTAATCCCAGGAACTCAAGAGCCTGAAGCAGGAGAATCACAAAACCATCCTTAGTACAAAAAAATCAGCCTCAGCAACTTAGCAGGGCTCTGTCTGGAAAAAAAAGAAAGAACAGTTGGTGGTGTGGCTCATTGGTTAAGCACCTCTGGGTTCAATCCCTGGCACCAACATAAATAAATACTTAAATTCCTAGTAGATTGAGTATCATAAATAATCTATCCTGAGGGCTGCTGTATTAAGGGCAGGATACTCTGGCCATTTTCAAAATGACTACTTTCCATGTCCCCCTGCTAGAAGCAAAGGAAATTTCCCCCAGGCTTCACCCTGTGAACAAGGCAGGACTCCATGTACAAACCTCGCAGAAGCCCACAGGTTTTTCACAGGGCTCCTCCCTGGAGGTGTTTTCGTTGCTGTTGTTGGTTTACTTTTTATCTGTTAAGGCTTATGCTTTCCCGCTTGGAACCCACAGACGTTTCTGCCCTGCACTTCTGCTTCAGCCCATTGTGATTCCTGTATCCACCACCAGTCTCCCAGCTCTGGCCAGCCGTGCACACTGTGAGCTCTGTTCTCTGACCTAGGAAGAGAGGTTCATTTTCAGTTTGCTGAGCGTTTTCTGCTTGTGAAGATGGACGTGATGAATTCCAAGCATTGTGTATGCTGGAAGGAAACCTGGAAGTCTTAATTTTTCACAAATGGAAATCAGATTTCTAAAATCAGGGGAGGTAAAACAAATACGGGTTTGCGGCAGCGTTGGATCATCAGGGAGCTTCAACCAGGGTCTCGGGATGAGATTCACGAGCTGTGTTTCTCTCTGCAACTTTCTGTAAGGTCTTTGCTTCATCATTTCAATTGTTTATATTCCAGTTTCCTCATCTTTTGTGGAAATAGTAGGCTATTTTGGGGAATGAGTTTAAACAATAAAAACTAACAAGCAGGGGCTGGAGCGGTGGCTCTGCGGTTAAGGCGCTCGTCTGGCTTGCATAAGGACCTGGGTTCAAACCCTAGCACCATGCACACAACTAAGTGTCGGAGCAATGAAAGCCACATGAAAAACTGAGTAAAATTGATTCTCTCTCTTTATCTCTATTATTGTCCCTTTCTCTTAAAAAAAAAAAACTATTAAACACTAATAATGATTGTAATTGTTGTAATAGAAGGGAAAATGTATGAATATTATGGTTTCCCAAATAAAGGACTGTTTATAATGACTATTGTCCTTTCTTATGCATATAATGCTAAGAAGAATTTAGACGTGAATAGGAAAATACTTAACAGGGACTCAAATGACAAGGTTACTCATGATTTACTCAACAAGAAATTTGGATGTCTGCTCACAAACTATTTTCTCCTGGAACTTTAATGCATCCAAATTTATTATTCAATTGCAGAAAATCTGCCACAGGTCCAATGATTCTGAGTGACTCAGGATCCAGACCATTGCCATCTTGTGCTTTAAAATTCTTAATAAATACCTTCAGGGCTTGCTATCAACATGGACGGAGAGTCAAAACTATTTGCATTGGATATAACTGCCTTCAGCTTTAGACCAACATTTATCTCATCTGCTCTAAGACTGGCTCAGACACATGGCCTTGCTTGACTGCACAGACTGGGAAATTTGGTGGATGTAAATATTTCTTGCACAAGCTAGTCCTCCTAGCTCAATAAATAATAACAGGAAAAGAGGATGAGAGTGAGTCTACAAATACAGCATTGTCCCTTTCCTTTGGGCTGGAGATACTCCAAATTCAGAGGCTAGCACAGAAGGATGTGGGGTTCTCTCTATTTGGTTTCCCTCTGACACAGTGGTGCCCACAGTGATGATGATGGTGATAGTGTATCACAATGATGCTCATAGTCATGGTGACAGTAAGGGTGATAACGATCATGATAGTACTTGTGTGGACACATGTTATTTGATTTGAATTAATTCCGGAGTGTGAAATTGAAGGCAAGGGTAGATAATGTAAGGAAAAAGAAATGAGCAACCATAAAGATTACCCAACAGAAAATAAAGATGAATAATGATTAATAATTTTTATTTTGCTTAATTTTATGTTTTTGTATCTAAAAGGATGCCATGAGAGACTTTCTTTGGGAAAAGAACTCAGTTCAGGACAAAAATATCTCCTGGATGATTCTTTCAATTATCAATTTTAAGATGTAGTTCCATAGTGTTATATTTATAAAATATCTTCAAGCCCTGTCCAATATTTTATGAAAGTCAGAGAGGTATCACAGATCTTGATATTTCCTAAGAGTGTAGGCAGGACTTAAATTGGAAAGGTATGGGGGACAAAGAATGCAGTGAAGATGTAAGCTTAGTGATGTTGTGGGGAAAATATATGGCCTTAGGTGTGCTGGCTTTCTGAGGTCCTTCTTCAAAAGCTAAAGCACTTTTGTCATTAACATGCTGCATGTGGTCCATGGTTGACTTTTACATTATTGCTCCAGCTATTACTATGCATGCATTATTTATATGGTTGGCTATCATGGAAAAAAGGCAAGCAATTTACTTGTCAAAACACATTAGAATGCATGACTTTAAATCAGAGTCGCATGGGTTGGTAAAAAGCTATAATAAATGCACTTTGGCTAATATGTTAGTGTTGTGCAGTTTGAGATGGTCACTGTATTGACTGAGAAACCTATAATCATCTTTGAGATTCTTTGAGTAGAATAGCACTCCAAATTATTTACACTATGATTTTAATTGCATAATAGAAACTATCATTTTAATTTTTTCTTTCCATAGATAAATTTAACACTATAAAATTGAATAAGTATAAATTAAATTCTTAATAATAGAATTCTGGGAATTAATTGCAGTATTTATTTGTGTTCTAAGCAGCATTTGAGAAGCTTAAAGAATGGAATCATTCCATATAGCCGTGTGTTTGTCTTGTTTTTTCTAGTTGTTAAGCATTATCCTTGTTACACTGGACTTTCTTGTTCCTACATAAAGCCCCATGTTCTAACAAAGCAAATATTGCAGTAAATAGGTATCACCTTGACCGTTTTCTGTAAATGTTGGTTGGGCCATCCTCAGATTCTCATGACATTTGTAGGATCACTGTCATGCCCAAGGCAGCTGAAAGAGGTCAAATCAGAGCAATGGTTTAGGAAATTTACTATTCTTAAAAAATTACTCAATCACAAACAAATTGATGGAGTGTACAGGGATTTGGAAAAGGTGAGCATTATGGAGGATATTACCTTGTTCTGGGAGAATAATCAAGTCCATGCTCAGCCTCACCCTCTCCTGTCTGCTCTTCAGCCAACATTTCCCCACCACCTGGAGAACTTTACAGACATGCAGGGAATATGACTTTGTAACTTCCTGTAAATGAAGAAGTTGGTGACTGAACCCAACAAGGTCAACCAGACATTGCTAATGAGTATGACGGCAGTGATGGTTTGAGCCTTCTTCATCTAATATAGCTGGCTCTCACACCTGTGTCGTGTGATGTAAAGGGGTGATCCCATCACTGGAGGTGTCTCCTACCCACGTGGCAGCACAGGTCCAGGGAAGCCCAAGGTAGGAAGCTGAATTTAATTTGATTTTTATTTCCTAAGCTCTCTGTATAGAAATTATGTAAACTTATTAAATGTCTCATAACAGAGCAAAATAATATAGATAAACAGCTATCATTGTTCAGGGAAAAACTTTCTTTACTGATCAATCTGGGTACAAAAAGACAATTCCCAGGTAGCTACAAAAAGAGTAGCAAAAACAAAGATTAAAGGCTATTCAAGCGGAAATATAGCTGAGCTAAAATGGGAGAATATCCTAAAAAAAAAAAAAAACCAAAAAGACTTTACTAGTTTGAAGGACTGGTCATTTTTCTTTTGGGTACTGTCCCAGTCTATAAAAATGTGATTTTTATTTTGAAAAAAGAATTTAAGAATCTTTGCAGATTAATTAAAATGGGAACTTCTTTGGGTCTATTATAAATAATATAGCATAGCAAATTATAAAACAAAACAACATAATCTCAATTATATATTATTATATGCATAAGCCTGTAGGTATAAATATGTTTTTCCAAAAGTTTCTTCAAATTACACACATATGCCTATGTGAAATGCAATGTATTTCTTCATTTAATTGCTGTAAAATAAAATGCTTTTGCAGTACACTTCATATTCTTAGTTTTTCTCCTTTAATTCAAATTTTTCTCCTTTAATCTCTAGTCTTTTTATTCTTCCTAAAGCTGTGCTCATTAATTGATTTTATAAATATATACATAAAATCATATAAATATGTGATTTTGAAATATATTAAATATATAAAGTATAAAATAGTTTATTATATATATATATATATAAATAAATACAGCATATATATGCCTTCATAAACATGCATGGGATTCTTATGAGATCCACATACATAACTAGATTATATGATATAATTTGCTATTTTCAGCAAATTCTAGGACTGAAATAACCAAAATGAATATAACAGAATTTTATTTACCACTTTTCATTTTCAGTATTTTATATTAATAAATGGTATCTTCTGGGTATTCGTTGAACATCAACAACATGCTAAGTACTTTAATGTTATATTGTTTTTATTTTTTGTATTTAATGTTACTCAAATCCCATCAGCATTCTGTACCTTGATGTCTGTTTCTTTGTTATTAAATTTATACTGCTAAAATTTTACAGCACTTCAGACAAGGCAGTGAATTTCTTTGAAAACTAAATGGAACAGCAAACTCTATTCAAATACTAGAATTTAGGAATGGATTGAAACTTCAGAAACTTCAGGGGGGCAGAGTGCATTAACCAGAAAACATTACTTGATTCCAAATGTGCTTTCCTAGCACAAAAGCACTAGCCTCTCAATGATGGACACATCCAACTCTGCAGCAGACAGGGGTTAAAATGGTGCGGGGGTAGAGGGGATGTCACCTGTTTCACAATAATTAAGGGATTAGAAATGACATAGCTTTGACTTGGAATTTACTGAGGGATATCTGGAAAGCTCCAGGGTATAGGAGTTGCTAAACCTATTAGACTTAGCAGAAATGAACTCCATGGGGTGGAGGAAGGGGAGACAAGGTCATGAGGGTGCTGAACATCTGGAGGTGAAGAAGGAGAAGCAGTGCAAGCGAAGAGCCCTGGACAATAGATGAGGTCCCTTTTGAGAAAGAGCCCAATGACTCTTGACTTGACATTGTGTTAGGCATGTGGTTCAAGCTCCTCCTCAGAGGCAAGACTAAGAGAAGGTGTCTGGAAGAATTCACGAAGGATGTGAAGCAGTCCCGTGGATATGTTCAGAGGTGCAGGATCTGTCCCAGGAAGTACCAGAGTTGGTATTTTTACTCACGTAGACATCATTTTGTGACGATCAACGCAGAAGATGCTTTATTTTTATGCTGCTCCCAATTTCCCCCACAAAATTTTGTTTTTGGTCTTTACTTGTTACTAGCAGTAATACACAAAATAAAATAATCTGTCCCAAATTTCCCATGGTAGAAAGTTACCTTGGCAACTTCAGTGAAAAAGAATTCGCTATGTATTTGACCTCTAATCTTTCACTTTCAGAAATAATGAAGGATTCTATATAAACCTCTATAGACTTACAAAAAGGGAATGGGCTGCCCCGAGATAAGTATATTTTAGCTCAAATAGTTTGTGTGGTACGGAGGACCATGCTAAATCCTGTATAGAGACGGACTGATTTTTGAAAACGTTACCTTTCAAGATTGAGTTTGCCAAAATTCCTTTAGCGAAAGTTTTACTTAAATCCCCTCACTTCACAGAACTGTGTAGTTTTAAAAACCAATCTTTGCTAATATGCTACTTAAAAATGGTACTTCATTTCTTTTCATAGCAAAGGGGTAAGGGGCAGTGTCCCTATGTGGAAAGTTCTAGATTGGTCAGACCCCTTTCTGCCTGGGGGCCTCTCACAGTGCCACCCTGTACCTTCCTTAGCAGTGGACAGTCACTGAAACTTTCTGTGACCAAGTCCTGGTTGAAATCAAGTTTCATTTAAACTCAGTAGGCTTTTCCCGTGTGGAAAGCAGCTGGATATGAGTCAACTTTTTCCCTTTTCCTTTTTTTTTTTTATCTTTAAAAAGAGAATGAACTTTATTTATTCATCTGATTTTTGTTTCTCTGACACTTAGTTATGTATGTGCCACTGGGGTTTGAACCCTGGTCCTTGCACATGCCAGGCAAGCGCTCTAACCACTGAGCAACCGCTGTAGCACTTCAACCTTTCCTTCTCTTTTTATAGCTTCAATTTTCCCTTTTATCTCCTTAATTCAACTAGAATTATACTTCAAATAGTATGAGTACATATATTTTCACAAAACCAGTATTTTCGCTGCATTGATTAAATAATACAAGCTCTGCATTCTTCTGTGCTGTCTCACCTAGACATACAATGGAATGCCTAATTGAGGTTTTATATGTAAAGCGGAGCTTTGTAAAATAGCAGTGAAACACCCTGTTCATCATTCTGCTAGTCAGCTCTTCTCTGTGCTCTGCTTGCTTTAGCAGTGTACTATTTTAAGATTCTTGAATTTTTCTTATTTTCTTGTTTCACTCTGTTTTCATATTTTTTGGGACAAGCACTTCTTTTTAAAAACATACACAACTTGAGAGTAATCAGCCTCTTCAAAATAATTGTTCTTTCTGAATTGAAACAATGAATGATACTTCATTTTTGAGTATTATTCTATAATTTTCAGTTAAGTTGAATTTTGTAGCACTTTGGTTTCCTTGCATAGAATTTATTGAGCTTAGTTAATATGTTCATTTTATTTCTCATATAAGTAAAATATCACATGTCTTTATTAAATTTTGTATACAGAAAAGCTATTAAATAAAATCCTGGAATGTTAGAGTGGTATTACACACAGGAATAAGGTAATAAAATTCCTGGTAATGGGGAAGACAGATGGATTCGAGAAGGAAAGCAATCTGGGTTGTTTTTCACCCCAATCTAACTGTCCCTTGAGATCAGTGCTTGACCAATGAAGTCTCACAATCACATGCTATGATTAGAGAGGAGGGAAAGCAAACAAAAACAGTCCTTACCTCCCTATCGCGTGCTTGTATACCTGCAGAGTGTGAGGAACACAAAACCTCATATAACGAATGTTCTGGGAAGCAGAGTCTTGGGTCACTGAGATGCAGAAGCATAGACAAAATATTAGCAAACAGTAGAAAAAGTATGATGTCTCACGAGTCGTTAATTAAGTAAAAATTAATCATTAAAATCACCTAATGTCAGAGTGAAGGAGTAAAATTCTAAGAGTACCTTAATAGTTCCAGAAAAATTATAAAAGTATAGTTATTATAATCACTCAGCAAATCACATATGAAAAGATGAAATAAGACATGAAAAAGAAATGCAAAATATGAAGAAGAGAATAGAAAGAAAATTATCAACATTTTCAGGTGATATAAATAAATATAAAAAATTTGCAAGCATTTGTAAGTAAATTTATAAGACAAATTTCCAAGTCTGCTCAATGCAAGGTCTATATAAATACAATTGCATACACATTTGTAACAATTTTAATAAATTTCTGGTTTTCAAATTTTATATTCATGATTATGAATAGAATTCAAAATGATAGGCAACAGCCCTACTTGCCCTGTGCTCAAAAGTTTTTAGAAGTTCAAGGTCATTTTCTAAATAAACTATTTGTGAAAATTCACATATTATTTTCTTTGAGTATTTGAATGAACTCAAAATATCCAGATTTTGCTGGTATTTCTTTTTTTTAATTTTTGATATACGATCTTGAAATTAAGAGATCATATTATATGTAATATATGTAATATAATATGTACAACATGCTTTGCATAGTGATTAAATCTACCTAATTAATGAGTGCATTACTTTGCCAGTACTTTTAGTCTTTCAATTTTAAATATTTGATATTAATCCTTCACTTTATCTCATTTCTACTATAACTTTGCATATCCCTCCAGTATTTTTTTCTGTATTTTATTCTTATAAAATCAACAAATTTAAATACAATAATCAAATAGTTAACTTACATACCATTGAATGTGAATTTTTATGTTTTATCCTAACACAACAAAGATTCTTATATTAACATTTCTGATTAAAAGATGATCATTTTTCTTTTTGATAGTATATAAAAGAAGTATTTGAAAAGATTTTTATCAACATTCTATAATCACCATTATCATTTGCTATTTCCTTAATTGTTTGCATAATTTACGTATATATATTTTTCTTTTCTTTTCTTCTTAAAATTATTAACTGATACATAGACGCACAAGTTGTACATATTAATTGGGTACCACTATGCAATTTTGGATACATTTATACATTGCATTGTGTTTAAATCAGGTTAAAGTCATCTATCTCTTCAAAAATGTATCACTTCTTTGTTTTGAAAATTTTCGAAAGCCTTTCCTCTAGACTTTTAATATATATGATAGAGGGTGTTGGAGCGGTGGTTCAATGTGCAAGGACATGGCTTCAAACCCTAGCAACATGTTCACAACAAAGTGTGAGAGCAACAAACGCCTCATGAAAAACTAAATACAGTTGATTCTCTCTCTCTCTCTCTCTCTGTCCCTCTCTCTCTTTAAAAAATAAAATAAAACATAGTACATATTGTTATCTAAATTCACCAGTTTGCAATAGTACATCTTAAATTTTATATGAAAGAACCATATGCATTTTCAAATTTGTTTTATTTTACTGTCTTCTTTATTCCTATGTATCTCTTCAGTTACAAGAATCCCCACCCTCAACTCTTTCTTTTTGTCTAATTCGCTAATCTAAGCTAAACTAATCTATTTTTCCATATTTTAAATAGCAGTATTCAGGCATATTTTCTGAATTATATAGTTGTAGATTTTCTTTTTTAAAACTTTTCAGTGATTATAAAGTGTCTCATAACAAAGATATTCGAATATTTACTTCATTTCTAGAATTACTGTTCACTCTCTTTTCCCATTACAAATAACATCCAGTTGTTTCATGTACACTGACTGTCCTATCTATCTAGAATTGACTCAAAAGAATTGAAGCGAGATAAATGACACACTTGGTAATAGATATTCATTTTCCAGAAATGGATTGAATAATGGCAATTTCAAATATATTAGTTATGATCAAATTATTTTTAAAAGGCTGTGCCATGTAGTGTGGCTTGCATCTGTTAGTAAGAAAACTCCATTCTAAAGAGATTCCAGAAGAAACAGGTGCATTCATGAATTAGTGTTAGTGAGGAAAACAGTGGAGTTAGAAAGAGACTTTCCTGTTACTTTAAATTGCATTACGATGATTGTTAAATAATTTATTCATCATTCCCAGGATTACTGATAATTTATGATTCTTTTGACTACTTTTAAACATTTTTCCTCCCTAATAATTTAATCATTCAATTCCATAGTTAATTTTATTCTTTACAGAAGCAATAAAGAAATAAACAAAGCAAATCTTGCCTGAGATCGTATAAGTTGATTTGATTTGCAATTTGAATTCAAATGTGTGTTTATATGATGGACTTTTATGTACCTATTTAAGTGAGATTTAGAAAACATATTTAGCAGTAATAAAACTTTTGCACACATAAACACTTAGATTCACACCTACAATCATCAACAGATTCTATCTCCAGATGTCTTGTGCAGAGGTGACTCTCCTCTTTGCTTATCTGGTGTTTCTCAGTAGTTTGGTTTACAATAAATATGTCTAATTAGTGTATTGAAATGAGTCAGTATCAAATCAAGAAAGAGAATTAAATATGTTGAAATATAACAAGTTTTCTAGAGTTCTTACAAAAATTGGTTACATTCTAAAAACAAGGAAATAAATGATGACAGTTTTTTAAAGTCTAAAATTGTAAATGCTGTAAATATTACATTGTGATCATGTTTATATCAATATATTTAAAAAGGTAGACAAGATGTAGAAGAATAAATTTAATCTGTTCAAACAGTCACTCTGACATGTACTTAAAGAATTAATTTGTTATCAGAAACACAAAATCTGTTAGGTTTGAATAAGTGAAAAGTAGACCTTCTACTTAGATAATAGGCTATGTCAGAATATTCCAATAATTCCTAAATCTTTATGTGAAAAAATAATTGTACTGGAACATGTAAAGTGTAATTTATTAGAAATATACTATGCTTTATTAAAAACACTTGCAATGTAATCAAGGAAGACTTTCTCTCTGATATTTTTCTTTTAAAAGTTTAAATAGATCTGATAAAATACTAGTATTTGGTCATTTTGTTTGACCATAAAATTGAATTTTGTTCTGAACTTTAGTTTTGTAGTTTAATAGTATTCCTTATTTTTTAAATTTTATTACTTTTTATTTTTGGTTCCAGGGATTGAACCCAAAGGCATTCTACCCCTGAAAAACATCCCCAGTCTTTTTTACTTCTTATTTTGAGATCTTGCTAAGTTGCTTGGGGGAGGTCTCCTTAAGTTGCTGAGGCTACCATCAAACTTGCCATCCTCCTGCCTTAGCCTCCAAGTTGCTAGAATTACAGGTATGGCCCGTAATTCTAGGCATATTTTTTGAACTAAGTCAAAAATATAAAAAGACAATGATGTAGAGCATAGAGCATAAGTGGTACTCATAGGGCCATTGCTGGATAATTGTCCTTCCATTTATTTATTTATTTAAAAATCTGTGTTATGATGTTGCAGTAACATAAAGACAGACTGAGGCCAGTGGAAAGGAAAATAGGTCCTGAATGAAGCCTCCTGTGTATGTCAAATGACCTTCAAGAAAGGTGCTAAGACCACTCAAAGGGAACAGGAGATTCTCTTCAAATAGTGGTATTGGAAAAACTTATCATCTACATGAAAAAGAGTGAAACTGGACCATTATGTTACTCTAATTGAATCTAAAAAGAACTAAAGTAATGATGTAGAAATAGCTATAAAAATTCTGGAAGAATGTCATGACACTGGATTTGACTATAACACCAAAAACAGACAATAAAACAAAAAGAAACAAATGGGATTATATCAAATATAATGTGTACATCGTAGAAAACAACAGAATGGAAAGGTAATCTATGAAACAAGAGAAAACATTGGCAAACTATGTACCTTTACCTCATGAAGCCTTAATTTCCACAATATATTAGGAAATTATGTGACTCAACAATAAATAATCACCCAAATAAAAATGATGCAAGGGGTTGGAGCAGTGGCTCAGTTGTGACAGCGCTTGCCTGGGATGCAAGGGGATGCAGTTTCGAACTCTAGCACCATGCATACAACTAAGTGTCAGAGCAAGGAAGGCCACATGAAAAACTAAATAAAGTTGATTCTATCTCTCTTTCTCTCTCTCTCATTGTTCCTCTTTTAAAAAAAATGAACAAGGACAATCATTAAGGATACAAATAATAAAAAATGTTGGCAAGATTGTGGAGGGAAAGGTACACTCATAAATTGTTAGTCAGACTGCAAATTAGTACAACTGCTTTGGAAAGCAGTACAGAGATTCTCCAAAGACTGGGAATGGAACCACCACATGATCTAGCTATCCCACTAGCATACTACAGCCATACAGACACAGCAGTGTTTGCAGCAGTGCTGCTCACAGTAGTCAAGGTATGGAACCAGCTCAGGTGCAGTCAATCGAAAAATGGAGAGGTAAAATGTATATATACACAATGCTTTTACTAAGCCATAAAGAGGAATGAAATTATGACATTTTTGGTAACAGGATAGAACTAAGCAACATCATGCTAAGTGAAATAAGCCAGACTCAGAAAGTTAAGGGTCAGATGATTTCTCTCCTATGCAGAATCTAGATAAAATAAAATAAAAGCCCCAGAGTAGGAAGATCATATAAAGACCTAGTACAGAGATCAGTAGAGGAGAGTAAGGGAATGTAGGCGGGAAAGAAGGGATGGAAAAGGGTGGAACTATAGAATGAAATTGACTGAATTATACCATGCACATATATGAATATACCACCATGAATTCCACCTTCATGTATATCCATAAAGCACTTTAAAAAATAAATAAATAAACAGAGGGAAGACCAGTAGGAAAGAGGAAAGAGAACTGGAGCGAGGAAAGGAGAGGAAGAGGAAGAACTGGGTACTGAAACAGAGCAAATTATATTCCATACATATATGATTATGTAAGAATGAACCCCATTTTATGTGTAACATTGTCATAATATATGATTTCAATAAAACTTTAGAAACTTGAACTAATGAGCCAAAAAAAGCTTAAACAGCGTGTCTCCAAAGAAGATAAAATAAATGGCCAATAAGTATATGAAAAATGCTCAACATCAGTAATCATTCAGGAAAAGCAAGACCAAACCACAAATCACTGCCTTTGGCAGCCTAATAACAAAGGAATGGAAAACAACAAGTGTTGGCAAGAACACGCAGAACTTTTATTGGAAGTGTTACATGAAAATTCAATTGTCCAAAATGGTATATGATTTCCCAAAAAAGTTAAAAATATAATTACCATATCATCCAGCAATACCCTTTCTGGGAATGTATTCAAAACTTTCAAAGTAGAGACTCATATAATTATTTGCATACGCATACCCATAGCGTCATTATTCACAATAGCCAAGAGGGCAACCGCCCATGTCTGTTAACGGATGAAGGAATACGGACAATGTGGCATAATGATATGCCTTGCATGTCAAAGCAGTACACAAGAGAGAGAATGAGAGGCCAAGAGGAATGGACACAGCGTGTTTATCACCAACCATCTCTTTCTATAATGGCGTGGATTCATTAAGAGGGTGGAGCCCCTGATCTGAACACCTCTTAAGGTCTCACCTCCCAATCCCATCACAGTGGCAATTACATTTCAACATGAGTTTTTGATGAGATAAACATTTAAACCACAGCTACCAACGATTATTATTTGGCATTTCAAAATAAGGAAGTTCTGTCTTATGATGTGATGGGAATGTACTGGAGGACATTGTGCCACAAGAAACAACCCAGAATAAAACTCCAGTAGTGTGTGGTGCCACTCAAAACTGTTGATGGGAACAGAAAGGAGTGGGTTGCTTGCCAAGGGATGAGGAGAGTGGGGGAGATTATGATTTAATGGACACAGTTCCAACATCGCAGAGATTAAAACATGCAAAAATGTGAATACATTGAAGACTACTTAACTGGACACTTCAAAAATGGCTAAGTTGATAAAAAAAATAAATGTGTCAGATTTTTCACTAGATTTTGTGGCATGTGATTTCTTTATGAAGGTCATGGAAGAATCTAAGTTTAAAATAAATGGATCAATTAAAAATTAAGTGATTAAAATTCAGATGATAACGATGAAGATGCAAAGAGTGCTATGGCAATTAAATGAGTGGAGCAGCTGACTTAGTCTGGAGTTCCTCTAATGTGTACAAAATTAATTATTTTATAAAAGCTTAATTATATGAATTATTTATAGAGCACTCAATATACATTTCTACTATAATTATTCATAATGGATTACATCGCTACCTTTTCAGCCTGAATTTTATAGTGCTGTCATAAGGATTTGGTGATAGGACATTTACAAAATGACCGTCACAGTAGAGACCCAATAAAAAAAGCAGCTGCAACTAGTACTGCTATTGGTGGGGGCAACCAGATGGTAGCAGCTTATATTAAATGTAAACTTGCCTGGATTTTCAGAATTGGAGTAACAGTTGCAAGTATTTTCATCATCATGAGTAATTTAACAAATTCTTTATGAAGTGCTCGGGAGAGTGGCTGGCTCATAATCAGTGCTATATTCAAGGTGCTGTTATTATTATACATACTACAATTATGGTTGCTATTGTTACGATTATGATCATGCTTGTCTATGGCATATTTTAGGCAAACAAGCGTATTTATTAAGATTTCTGAACAGTCAATAACTCATGACTCTTTTTTAAAAGGTCTTCTATTGGAAAATTCTTCATGTGCTTCTGATTTGCCCTGACCGTGGTTCTATCTGTTCTGGTTTATTTTACACATGCTGACCCCATAATTAACGACCTTTTCAACTTCCTCTAGGATCTCATTTCTTGCATGATTATTTTCTGTAATAAAAAAGTCACAATTTTGCTCTAATTTTTCTACCTAAAGACATAGTGAACTTATCCTCACTCAGCACTGAGTTGTCTAATATTTTATCCCCTGATTTATAGAAAGTTTCTATTTTCTTTCCTTTTTCTTTACAGGACTGGGGATTCAACCCAGAAGTAATCTACCGCTTAGCTACATCCCCAGACATTTTAATTTTTTTTTAAATATATTGAGAAGAGACCTCTCTCTAAGTTGTTGAGGCTGAATTTGAACTTAGGATTCTCCTGTCTCAGCCTCCTCAGTCTCTAAGATTGCAGGCCTGCGCCATCATGCCCCATTAGAAAGTCTGTTTTCTGGCAAAAGATGACCAGTTTCTTGAAATCTTTGTATTGTCTTTGTCCCTATCACTGTCACATGAGGTTGGATTCTTTTTGCCATTTGTCTTATGCAAACAAAGAGGTGTGTGTGTCAAGTAAACGTTCATGTGCTTATAAAGTGACCTAGGGCACAGGCTATTGGAAGACACACATTGGATATTCAGGTTAGCTAATTGCAAAAACATATATGTATTCAGACTTAAAAGTGTCTGCCTGCCATATACCTATGGAATGCTGGAAATTAGTAAATATTTTCCAATATCAAATAGGGAAATATAAATTTTTGAATTCCAAACATTTGAGTTGTTTTCTTACTATTAAAATGCAGTGGTGTTAAGTTTGACAGGTTTCCTTCAATGCAGATTTTAGTTTCTAGGTTAGATCTTGGAATATTCAACCTTTTAAAGCCTAATGCAGATAATATCATGATGAAAAATCCAATAATTAAAAATTACAATAAAAATTGTGCATTTGTAATATGAGTAAATAATAATGTATCTCGAATTGGACCAAGACATTGTGATAAGTTTCCCCAACTTTTATATTAACTGGGAAATACTAATTAATATTTTGTGACTGTTTTAATGAAGTAAAAGTAGAAAATGTTTTAGGAATAATATCATTTATATATTTATTTTTTCTTCTATCCATAACACCAGAATATATGATTCCTAACAACACCAGCACCTAGAAAGAAGTCTGGGATATATACAGGGTATATTGTATATGTTCAATAACAACGAACAAACGGCGAATCATTGTTCATGCATCTATCCATGTACCTAGTAAGTCAGGTCCTACCCAGCATGTAGGATCGGACCATAGGCTGGTGCTGCTGTTTCAGGTGCAGAATGAACTTCTTATTGATGGAGAGTGTATGCTTAGAGAGAGAAGACAGAACACAATGGGAGGGTCCCACAGTTAGAAACGAGGCAGCTGGCAGAAGAGAGCATTTTATTGCTTTTTTTCCCATTATGTAGAAAATTTTACAGCATTTCAGATGGTTTGTGTTTATGACCTAAATCACATGAACATGAGTAACAACAAAATCCATCAAGAGTTGTAAATTTAGTAACACAGTGGGAAGAAAAATTCCACTACAAATTAAATACATACAAAAATTAAATGTGCTTATCTTCTTGGGCAATGTTATACCCACAAATGTCTACACAGCTAGAAGTCTCTTGAAAAATACTTTATACTTGGGGCTGGAGAGGTGACTCAGTGGTTGGAGCGCTTGCCCGGCATGTGCAAGGATCCAGGTTCAAATCTTAGCACTTCACACGACTAAATGTGGGAGAAACAAAAGCCAGATGAAAAACTAAAAATGGTGATTTTCTCTTTCTCTTCCTCTCTCTCTTTAGAAAAATACTTTATGCTTGATTCTGTTTTAATTTGAGAGAGTAGCACTGCTTTTACTTGTGATGGCACCATAAGAAGCATAGGTGCTTAGCGTGCTTCAACTTCCAAAAGGAATGGATTTCATTCAGCAATCCCATTTGTGAACAGAAATGATCTATTGGACAACATGCATCATGGCAAATAGTTCCTGTACACCAGGTTGCAGATTTAAATCAAATTGACTGCTCAGAGATAAATTCCCGGAACTGGAGAAGAGGTCATGTGCATCAAAACACTGCAGTGACCTTAACGCCAGAGATATGAACGGTTTGCCACAGTAACAATTATTTCATAACGTGTGGGAGAGTTTATCAGCCTAAACAGACCATATGGTGAAATGAATCCTTAAATTGCAAAACAGAAAGGCATTTTTAAAGTGTCAAAAAGGAGATAAAGTCATCGGCACATTTCTGTAGAAAAGGAGCAAGAATGAAAAATTAGAAAAGCAAATCATGGTATGGGAAAAAGAAAACCCCTCACACGCAGAATTCAGGATCCGGCTGATGATGAAATCTGAAAATTAAAATGTACTTAACTTTTGGTCTCCATGAATTTGTTGCATAGGAAAGTAAAAGCAATGTGATGTATGTGACAATTTAAAGTATAGTTCTATGTAATCATGCTTAGCGTTTTACTTTTGATTTCTTCCAAAATGAAAGGAAAAAAAAATGTTTGATCGGCAGGAAGCACCAATAGACAAGAACAACTGTTGGGTACTATTAAACGGAGGAGGGATGTGATAGGGAAAGACAGGAATGAATCTGACCCAACTTTCCTATGGACGTGTATGAGCACACCACGGGGAATCTCACCGGCATGTACATACACAAGACACCACTTAAAAAAAACAGCTGTAAGTGAAAAGGAAGCTCAGAGGAGTAAAGGAAATGAAAGACAGGAGGAAGGGAGGGGAGGGAGAATTACTGGGTCCAAATTAGAAAAAATCATATTCCATGCTTTTATAGCTATGTCAAAATGAACCCTATTGCTATGTATAACTAAAAACAACCATTTCTTTTAAAAGTTAGTTGGCAAAGTATCTTTGGAATGGTTTTGGAATAAAAATGATCAGGTAAAAAGTATAGGAGGCTATCAGTGAAGTTAAATCTAAAACAGAACAAACCTCCTAAGCACCTTGATTTTTCTTTTCGACTTAAACAGAAATGAACTTAGAAAATATGAAGAGAGCTAAATTGTTCATGGCACTGCCCTTGCTTTTCAAATAAACAACTTTACCTGGCAATGGAAGGGACAGGTGTTGGTCAATCTTTTGTTTATTAGCAAATAAAAGACCAGTGAGCCTCAACTGCATGAAAAATAGGGGGTTGACTTGAATATGGCATCTGCTCTCCCCTAATGTAATTTCTTCAGCATAATTGCTTTCCAACAGCAATCCCTGGATTTTTTCAGAAGCCTTCTGTCCAATATTTAGCTACAGAAGATTCTCCCAGACCTCTTTATCGGTGCCAAAAACAGAACAATTAAATTATATTCCTGTATGTAACATTTTATATTTAAATGCAAATGTCTGTCTTTAATATATTGAGCATGTTTGGCTAATGGTGAGAAAACCAGAAATATCTTTAAACATGTCTCAAAGTTAATTCCATGACACTATCTGGAACTTCATTAAACATACAAATGCAGAAACACACACACACACACACACAATTCTACTCTTCTGCCTTGATTTATGGAATTCAAATTCTGCTGTAGCACAAAGGCTATCTTTCATTACAGAGCTGAGAAACTTGGAGAAATTATAATGAATATTATGACCATGTAGAGTCAAAACTTGTGCTCATGTACTAAATTTTGATGAAGAAATATATAGGGGCTTCATCTATAATTTCATATGTGAAAAGAGTTAAAATTATTAGATCAGAAAACATTTCCATGAGTCCAGAAGAATTCATATCAAAATCACATCCCATCTTTAGAAGCATCTGGAAACATTTCAGAATTTAAATCTCTATACACAATCACACCACTGTTTTCTTTTAGTCTCCTTTTTTTTTTTCTGCCCTTGATTTTATTTCTGAATCCATTCAGTGGTTTATTGGATTATTCTGGTCCATTTCTGAATGTCAGAAACCAAAAGGTCTGTAGTTCATATTTTTCATGACCAAATCATTTTATATAGTTGACATATCATTTTCTAATATTTTCATCTTAAGAGCAAGTAATCTGGTTCAATTGTGTACAAGGAACATTATGGCCATTCATTTAGGCTCTTGGTACTCTCTTATATGACTTAAGGAAAATATCTGCACAGTAAGAAGTGTTATCAAGAGAAATACATGTATAAGGCTAAATAATATCCCCTTGTGTATCCACACACAGTGAAATGCTATAGATGTACAAATAGTTTTTATTTATAATAATGTATATAGGAGTACTTATATATATACATATATATATATACATCTCACCATATACTTAGAGTGTATAATAATTTTTCCAGGCAACCGTCAACAGACACATGTCATTTCATGTTGCATCAATCATGAGTAATGGTGCCAATTGCTATCATTACAAAGTAGGAATTTTCTGGGTGTGCCTAGAAAGTAACATATAGAAAGAAGAATGGTGGGTGACTAGAATCTAAACCAAAACAATACAGAAAATTGGAATACACAGAAAGAGACTAGGGTGATGGTTACCAGGGGCAGGGGGTGGGCACCATGGAGAGATGTAGGCCAGAGGACACAAATATGCAGATATATACTTACAACAGGTTTTCCAGATCTAGTGTATAGGATGAGGAATAAAGTTAAAAGAAAACAACTTGTTTTTGTATGTTGAGTATGTGCTCTATAGATTTTAAGTACTTTAGCACACATGATATAATGGATTCCTTAGGATGCTAGACTGTAGTAACCATTCGTATTATACGCGTGTGTATCTGTGTGTGTGTGTATTTGAGTGTGTAGCAAAGCGTCATGTCGTACACCTTGAATATATTCAAGAAAGAATAGTGGAGGACTTTGTGGCTTTGTACGTGTTAAAAGAGCTTAAAAGAGTCGCGGATGACTTAAACACATTTATTTATTTTGTTAACTAAAATGTCCCCCATCTTTTTTGGCTTCAATTTCTCTAACCATAAAATGATTGTTTATGGGTTGGAGAGCAGGCATGATGATACAATTGTTGCTACTGGTTTATGACTTTTATGCTTTAAAGATAAACATTAAGTAAAAGTGCAAAGGAATCAAACAAACACACCTGGGTTCAAGCCTGACCCTCATTGTGTTCTGAAATTGCACCTTCTTCTCCAATCTCAGTCCTGGTCTGAAAATGGGACAATATCCGTCCCGCAGGGAAGACCTCCCCGATCCCTTGCCCAGGCCTGTTGAAAGAGTATTTGTGCTGCGTCTGGAACAGTAGTTGTGCCAATGCTTGTAACTGTAGAAGAGAAGAGCTCTTAGTATCCTTTTGTTTTAATTTTACCTCTTGTTATTTTCCTTCACAGCATCACAGAGGAGACACTTCTGTCTAAAGTGTTATTTCACAACTCAATATTTGAGATACCTCAGCCTGGTGCACTCACCCATTTGACCTTTTACAGATACCACTGCTGCCCTCCCCAACTGGTTGTACTGGAGATGCACTGAAAGGCCTATGAATGACTATGAATAACAATGCACTGTCAGCAGTCAAAATCCCCGAGACTGTTTATTTTCACACGTCCAATTAGATCTAGTGGTTCTCACTAAGTGTGACAGGTAATCTTCACCTGAGAAGTTGTTGGCATGCAGATTTTTTATTCCTTGCTTCATGAAGTATATTGGGGGCATGGACTAGCATGGTCCATTATTCAGCACCTGTACAGCACCAAAAATGCTATCATGTTGGTGGCCAGAAGACCTCGTTTTGAGATGTATAAACTAGAAATTTAGCTGAAATCACTGGGAAAATGTCATCCAAAAAAGCAACAAAAATATGTGGGGATTGGGGAGAAGAAAAATCTAAGGTTGGTATCAAATCATGATATTGCATATTGATAAATAGTAGTTAATCTGCAGCTGGGGACTGCCTCCTATACAGCTGATTTTTCCTATAGGAATAAAGTTGACTTGTGAATATTATTATGTCTAACATAAAAGGAACTGATGTGTAAATTCATTCCGGGCAAAATGTAATAAGCAGTCAATAAGAAAAATACAGAGATGATCAGGTGAGTAGCAAACTGAAATCAAGGGAGAATTTAGTGATCAATATCTGAACCATTGAGTTTAATTACTTGTAACATATATATGTATATGTATATATACATACACATAACAACCATATTATATATGTTATATAATGCATATATAATATATTTATGCAACTCATCTAAATTACTCTCAACTTACCAGGACCCTACATTTTAATTCTCTAAGTATATATTAACCCTATTCAATTTCAAATTACTTAAAATGGTTATAAGTGATAGCATTAATGATTTATTAAGTAATATAATCACCAAATTCAATTCTTTATGTTCACTACCAAGTTTAAAAATGGAAACATTTCACTGTAAAGTGTGGCCATTTATACTTTTAAAAACAGTACTTAAATTTCCAATTAAAACTGTAAAAGAGGAGAGGTAAAATATTATAAATTTGCCTGCAATGTTTTAGATAAAGCAACCTATCTTTAAAAATACTTATTAAACATTATTTATAAACACAGTTCCAAGTATGTGTAGCAGGATTAGGGGTCCTATTGGTTCCATTTCACAGTATTAATTCAGAGAAAGCAGCAGAGGTGAGCAATAGCAAGAGCCTGTTAGATTGCTGTAAGTCAGATATAGCAGCGGGAGCCCAGTCATTCTGCAGCGGCTACAGGATGACTGAGGCAAATGCACCAGTGAGAAATCAGGCTGGGGCTGGAGCAGTGGCTTAGTGGTTAAAGCGCTTGTCTGGTTTTCTCAATGACCAGAGTTCAAACCCCAGCACCGCTTACACAACTAAATATCAGAGAAACAAAGCCCAGATGGAAAAATAAATAAAATTTGTTTCTCTCTTACTCTCGCTCCCTCTTTCTTTAAAAAGAAAGAAAGAAAAGGAAAAGAAAAAGAAATCAGGCTGAAGCCAGGGTGTGGTCCACGGCCACAAAACTGAGGCAGAGAGTTGAGGGCAGGGGTGTGCTTCAAAGGGGTGGTGAAGGGAAAGAAACCAGAGCAGCTCCTTTGCAGAGTTCTACTTGATGCAAACAGCTCTCAGGCTGCTGAACTGTTCCTAGGAATCCATGACATCTAATTCTTTAACATGAGATCAGGACACGGAAAGAAAATTTCCAGAGAAATGAATTGATCAAGAAACAAAATCCAAAGTGTCAGAAAAGTCACTCAGGCATATGGTGAAGGACTCGAAATTTGAATATACAATTCCATTTATGTAGAACTCTGTGTACAATTCCCTAATCAGTAGGGTAAATGAAGCTACTGTTGAAGCAAAGGAACCCTGGAAGGAGAAAATAAGAGCACTCAAAACAGTCAAATTATCACTGAACGTTTTCTTGAGTGAAATCTCAAGGGACCAGAGAACTAATAAATACTATTTGGAAAATACTGTGCTAAGTGATTTTTGTTAATGTCAGGAGAAATAAATCAGAAAAGGAAACAAAGAAACAACAACAACAAAAAGCTTTTTTAGTACTAATTTTGATAACACTGGGCAATGCAAACGGGAGATAAGATAAAATAACATAATAAACACGGGCATGGTTGAAGTGTAATTTTTATTATACATAGACAATTGGTTTTCTAATTTGTAATCTTGTCAGATTTTATAGCATTTTCCCTTGTGTTTTTTTCTTTGCACTGTTATATTTTAAAGCATATAAAGATTAATGACAATGTTAAATTTAAGTGAAAGTACATGGTAATAAAATACTAATTCAATTTTTATAAATATGCTAACTGCTAAGCTGCTAGGAAATTACTGAGAATAAGCTCACCTTTTACCTTGATAATAATTAAAATGAATAATTCCAAAAACACACTAAATTTATTTTAATAATATTATTTTTAAAAGCTTGAATGTGAAGATTAAAAAAAGAAATTTAAAAATGAAAAACAAGAAATATTCAAAATAGAGTATTTGAAATAATAACTTAGAAAAGAATATTAATAACAAATTAGAATAATTAAATTTAAGAGAAAAAGCATACATTTGGGGAAAACATTCATAATAATATCATTTAATTGTATTAATAAAATACATAATTCTATGACAATTTGTTTCAAAATAAAGCAAAAACCCTGATATTTGTGGTATCATACAGAGGGACTCAGCTATAAATATAAAAATTCAAATT
>PVKS010024523.1:0-30962 GCA_004027875.1 Aplodontia rufa
TAATACATAGCTTAAAAGAAATTCTGAAGCAATTGCCTCTCACAATCAAAAGTTGACTTATGAGCTGATAGAAAAACCGGTAGGATTAATGACAGGAGAAACTGGAATTCTGAGTGAGCTGTGGCACTGAGTAAGGCATTATGTTTCTGAACATCAGTTTTCTCATCTATACTCATATGATGACCCTTATTCCAGGTACCTTATAGAACTGAGGAAAGATCAAAGACCCAGTATTTGAAAAAGCTCTGCAAAGTGTCTAAAAATTTAAGACAACATACTATTATCACTCCTGGCCCTCTTTCTGCATCCAACTGCCACAATGTGTCAGGTGCTGTTTCACTTTGGGGGGGAGGCACAGTTGACAAGGGTTAGCTTCTGCTCTCAAGCCCTTTTTGAAGCAGGCAGACTTCATGTAAAAGCAACACCCCTTAAGGAAAGCATTAAAGAAATATTATCTTGGTTTCTTTTGGTACAGGTAGGATTTAGATTGTTTCTGGCAGATGTACAATTATGAAAGATATGAATTTAATGTGGTTTCTTGAAGCAATGCAATTCTGGCCCCTGGACTGTTTTTTTGGCATCTCTGATGACTGAGACCCTGTGGTGTATTCTGCAGCAGTGGGCAGGCCAAGTCTCAGAGATCACAGCACCACTGGCCAACTGGCAGGACTTCTTTCAGTTGATCAAGAGCATTTTTCTTCCTCAGAGATTCCCAACAGTCACTGCAAATAACTGAGACTTCAGTCAGATTTATACTTTAGGGTGAGAAGCCAGAAGTATGGTAAGGCTTAAATCGTCAAGAGAGAACATCATAGAAACAGGTCAGATCCAGAAATCTGCTGCTTGAAAAATGCAGGTCAAAGAGTCTATGCACAGGTATACTGTGTTGATATTTGGTAAAGCAAGGTTAGGAATCAGGTTAAAAAGTCAAGAGTCAAAACATGGAGAGCAGGGTCTCAGAGTCAGATAAAACTGGGATGACTTGCAGCTCTCTCTCTTGGACAAATGACCTTAGGCAATTCTTGTTCCTTCTCTGAGCATCCATTTTCCTTTTTTTTTTTTTTTTTTTAGGGCTGAGGACTGAACTCGGGACCTTGCGCATGCTAGGCAAGCGCTCTGCCACTGAGCTAAATCCCCAACCCCGAGCATCCATTTTCTTATCTGTCACATAGTGATAATTATATCCAGTTCACAGGGTTGCTATGAAGATAAAATCAGATGATGGATGTAAAGTGCCTGGTGACCTAAAGTGATACCATTATTACTATATCATTATCATTATTACGATTATTTGTAACATTATCAAGCTATAGAAAGAGCAAATGTTGTTACCAAGGCACAGGTCAGGAGGGTTTATGTGATGCAAGCAGATCAAAATGGGAAGCTCAAAGTAACACACTTGACCGAGAATCAAGAGATATAAAAAATTAGGGGAAGGGGAGCAAAGGGTGAGTGGCAGATGTAGAAGTAGGGTGAATTCTTGCCCAGAGCCTATAGTATTAACACAGTTCCAACAGTGGTAGGAATTGAACCCAACAGAAGCAATCAAGTGACAGATGAGACTGCAGTTGGAGACAGATTACTGCAAACATTTTAATGAAGAGAATCATGTGTGGACTGAGAAAAGGCAGCAGCAACCTGTGGCACCCAAATTTTAGCTAGATATTCACAAGTCTGATAATGGCAAGATTTCTACTCAGAGGTCAGTTTTCATGATGGTTCATAGATATCCACAAGACACATATTTCCTCTTGTAAGGGGCAGACCACTCACAATCTCACCTCATCCCACTCTTATCAAACTAGAATAGTGCCAATAAGAAGTGTGTACAGAAAGAAATACACCCCAAATCAGAACAGCAGCAGCTTAGGCTTCATTAGCCATTGGTATTGCCCACCGTCCTTGGATTAGCAACAACAAAGTTCATGGACCCAGAAAAACCATGCCAAAAGTTCGAATAAGAGTAAAAATGGAGAAAAGATCTTTAACTAGCCAAATCTGTTTTGCTTGTAGCATAACCAAACTTTAAACGTCATGTAGAAAAAGTTAGGGAATTAACTACAGGAAAAAGAACTAAAGATTTAAATTGAGAGGTCGACATTCCTAACAAAAGAAAAAAAAAAGGAATATTTTTTTCAATTTCATGAAAAAAACACTGGCAATCATTTACTTGCAACTAAAAATGCAGAAAACATTTTTTCATCAGAATCTTATTTATAACTGTGTTAAATGTCTCATGATTTTCACTATTTTTAAAGAAATTTAACTGAAAGATGTAACCTGTGAGAAGCAGGCAAGCAAGGATTTGAAAAGATCATAGATGGTGGATATCAATTCATTTAATTGGCTGGCAGTGACTGCCAAGACACATGGAAGATTTTGCAGCCTCTTAAGTTTTATAAGGAAGAGGATCCTGACCAAAAAGTGGCGTGTAGCACTCAAGCTGATGTGTACATTTGCATACTGATAAAGCTAACTTTCTTAGAATGAAGGCATGTGAAACTCAAATCCATTTCCTTTTCCATATTATCTCTATCATTTCTGAGTTCATGTTTCCTATAGTTCCTATGACTGTGGTAATAATACCCTAACTGGTCAACATGCCTCTAGGCTTTCCCCACTTCAGTGGCTCCCTATTTCCTACTGAACCAAATCTGAACTTTTAGGTGGGCAATTATGACACTCAATGGCCTTATACTTATGGTCAACTATTTCCTTCCTGCGCTCTGACATTCTAGGCCTCTCTCCACCACACAAATGCACTTGTATATGTATGCCTTAGCGATTCCCTGTTTTGGTTTAGGTTATTTCTTCTGATAGTAATCCTCCTCTTCCCATCTTTAAATCACACACACCCTACATACTCTATCTAAAATATGCTGTCTCCTCTAGCAGCATTTACTCTTTCTACCATGGAAGTCAAAGATATCTTTCCTCTGTGATATCCCCCTTTCTCTTATTTTCTTTCCTGAACTGCAGCTATCTGTGTATGTATAAGATATATACATTTCCCACTAGGCTGTGAGTAGAAAGAATGCCTCATTAACCTGTCTCCACTGATAGCACATGATATTGGCAGAGCCTCGTATTGTTTCCATTTTACAGATAAAAAAAAAAAAGGTCAAGTAATTTGCGCCATGTCAAACAATAAGTGATACCCAGGACTCCTGCATCCTCAGACATCATGGTATAGGGCCTATCAGGACACTGCCAAATACCACTCAATTTTACCCCATGTGAATGTCATCTTCTGGAATTGTGCCTCACTGCTAGCCTATAGTTTCCCCACCCAAAAGAACAACAAAACAGCTCCTTCAAGGGTCATCAATCAACTCTTCACCACTATATTTATTGGACTGCTCAGTCTTCAGCTCACATAACCTTTGGCAGCATTCTACACTATTAAATACTGCTTCCTCCTTGAAATGTGCCCTGCTTCCATAACACTTCTTTTCTTCTTCCCATCCTTTGCAAAGTTATCTTCTTCCACCTTCTGTTTAACAGTACAGCTCCGCAAGAGAGGTCCTAGGCCATTTCGTCTCATTGCATCCTGAGCTATACTTACTATCTATATGCAAATGACTGTTAAGTTTCTATCTATAACACATTTCTCTATTCTGACTTATGGACCCACATATCCTATGTATTTGACATTTCCTCTTGATTACACTGAAGTGACCTCAAAATCAACAAATCCAAAATTGAACTTGTGATCCTTTTACCAAACCTAGCTTCTCTTTGGGTAGTGAATTGTATCATTATCTATCTCATTTGACACACTTTATTCCTATGAATCCTTCTTGATAACTTTTTTCTCTCTTCCCTCCACAATTTCTAAGTTATGTTCATTTTATCTATGAAATATCTCTCAAATTTGTCCCCAGCCATCACCCTAGTGGTATAAGTCAAAAGTCTCATGTCTTTTTCTATATTATTCTGGCTAAAAAAAACAAATCTGATCAGGTATCTCTCTCTACTAAAGCACAACAAACCTACTGCCCCAAAAACCAAAATAAAGTAAAATATTTTGTTTTACTTTATACAAGGTCTAATCTCCACTACACTCTCCAGTTTCAACTTCTCAATACTATCCTCTCTGTTTCTGTCCAGTTACAATGCTCTCAGTTTTTCTGAACCATGTTCCCTCCCACCACTGGGCTGTGTACATAGTACTCTGCCTAGAACTCTTCCCTATCCTATTGGCCTATTAAGCCCCGACTCATCTTTAGGATTTCAGCTCCAGCATCATTTCCATGCCTTTTACAAATTCAAATGGTACCAGGTATCTGGTTTGCAACACCATAAAGCAATCTTATAATGTTTAAATAAAACTAGTGGTTGTTTAATTATTATCTGCCTCCTTACTCCCCGCTAGGTCCACTGATAGCAAGTATCATTTGCCTACCCCTGAGTCTCCATTGACTAGCGACTGGCACATATAATAGATGCTCAGTACAAAACACAGCAGCAGAACATGGGTGGAATACACAGATGAACTGCTACAACAAAGATATAAATTACCAACTCTCATAAATTAACGGAAGCAGATCCAGGAAATGACACCTCCAAATAGATAATCTCTCTACAAATATCATAATTAGGTAGTAAATATGTACATATCAATTGTTGGAAATCATAAGAACAGAGAACATCATCACAAGAATATCAAACCTCTAGACACTGCAGATCCGAGTAGACCTCACACACGACATATACGAGGAAACACTATGGCTAAATATACCTCTTTCAGTTCATGATAGAAAAAGCATAACAATTAACAAATAAAGTACTAATCAGCATTTGTAATTTATACATTATAAGCACAGGACCATATTCCTTCTTTTATCCCTGTGAGGTTTTAACTAGAGGAGCGATGTGGTGTCATATTTTAGTTGTTGTTTCATATGCTGTGCTGGGAACACTGAAGAAAGCTAGGCAGACGGAGCAAAGCCACTTTGGAGGTTATTACAACAATCCAAGCCAGAGACAAAGATGGTGGTGATAGCAAGCCAACCTCTAGCAATGTCTCACATCTTCCACAGGTACAGCGAGTGTATTTGTGTGTAGATGTGTATACATAATCAGTGAGTTTCTGGCCTGAGCAAACCAGCAGATTGGAGTCACAGCAATTGCAATAGGAAGTCTGAGCAGGTTTCAGGACCATCAGAAGTTTAGTTTTAGACATGTAACATTTCTGGTATCCAAAAATGGAGTAGACAGCTAGATGTATAGAATTTGGGTTTCTGGATCTAGTATCTTATTTTTCCTTCTGGTAATTTTAAGTTTACGATGAGAAAACGTATCAATGGAATACATTTTCACTAACAGCTATTTGGTGGAATCACACAGTGCACATAACTAAAAATGTTACCACCAAATCACTTGAATGTCAATTAATGAAGAATAATTTTGAAAAACCTTTGAATGACAAAGATATAATTAAGACACAGTTTCATTACTGCATGAAAAGCCCAATTTGCTACTATAAATAACTTTTACATCACCATTAACTTTGCTTGATTCCATCTGATCCCTTGGTGTTTCCCAAATTTAATTCAACTTATTTTGCTACAATCTCAATGCTAGCTAATCCTTAAAATTTCCAGGAAAATGTGTACAAACAATAGGCTTGTTCTCTGTACATCATAAAGTATGATTTCATTTTTAAATGACCATCTTGATGAAGTCAGAATAACAAAGGAACAAAACAACGCTCTGTTCAGGCTCTTTTCACTGCTGGATTTATGTTCTTATTTGTTGGCTATTTTCTTATTCACTTATTCAAGAGTCATTCACTAAGACCCTATTTGTCAGCTACTAGGGATTAAAATAAATAAAATATGTCCTTCTAATCAAAGAGGGGCTCACAGGCTAGTGGAACATTCAGATACGTAAAAATCTAAAATGCAATTTAATAAATGGTGTAACAGAAAAATATCCAAGGAGCTATAAGATCTCAGAGGAAAATGCGTCAAAAGCCAGAAAAGGTTAAATCAAGCACTAACTTACAAGTATATAAAAAGCAAGTGCTAAACAAATAATGATTAAAATGACCTTAATGTAAACAGTTTAATAGACTAATACGGGAATGTTTTTATACTATCACATATAAATCTCCAATTATCATAATGTAAGGATATCAATTTTAGGTACTTAATATCTATTAACTAAGAATTTTATATGCATATGACTGTCATTCTTTCACCAATTAAATCTAAAGTATTCACCAAATACCCCAGAATGGATTTCTTTTAAGAGGATTACAATGTTAATGTCACCCACTGGCAACCTGAGATGCTTTGTAGTAAAACGTCAATGGCATAACCAAAAATAGTTCTTTTATTAATGAATTATTAAAAATGAACACTAAATATTTTACTATTACACTAACCAATACTGACATTTAGAAAGTAATTAAAAATTCTATGTTCAATTACTATTGAGATTTCAACTTGGTATAAACAATGTTAAAAAACTAAAGATGAAAATAGGATAATGAAATAAGGATGACATGTTTAAAGTGATTTGATTTTCTCTTCATGAAAAAGGAACATGGAAATAATGGGCTGAATGACTAATTCACATGCATATGAACTTTTAAAATTTCATACGAATTTTTAAAAACGATGTTAGAAAATAATAAAGATATTCAGAATATTATATTTAATGCACATGTGGACATTTGTGGGAAAAATAGGATAACTAAGGGAAAGAATGATCAAGAAATGTGGATAACTTTCTATACTTACGTGAAGAAATATACCAATATGGAACAGTATAAAAGGTAAATTAAGTTTAGGATCTGGTGTTTTAATTTGACAGCTGTTTGACAACTGCAAAATGGAACACCGACCTCAGACAACTGACTATAAAGGAGAGACGATTAAACCAAGGAATTTCACATGAAATGATACAACATACATTGTAGTAACTTCTCACACGGGAATAGATACATGCAGGCTGGAATTTTATTGTCTATGAAGGTGCTGATATTCAATGGACTTATATTTCACAAAGAGCTCTGTGTTACCCCATCACAATTAATGGCACTTTCTGAAACATAATGCCATCAAGTACAGCAATAATTGTAAACACATTTGCAATTTCCAGGTGTTTCTTTAAGCAATTTTGAATTGACCCTCCTTGACTTTACCTTTTGAACACTAAAGCAGTAATATCCCCCTTCCACCCTTTTTCTAAATTTAAAAATAATGAGATGCTCTATGTGTATAACTTAAGACCTACATGTTCAAAAGGCTAACAGCTTAACAAGTTAACATTCAGTGTCCATAGCTCGATTTTATGTTACTGAGATTTTTGAGCATCACTTTTCTCAACATAAATTTTTTTTAAAAAAAACTAAATTCCACAATTTAGTTGCGAAGAATTCTCTTCTCAGAAGGAAGATCCTCCCTCCCTCTTCTACTCTCTCCCCTGACCCCTTCTCTTTTCTTTCTCTCTCTTTCTCTGTGGATCCCAAGGCTCTGGCAGGTTTTATTTGGTATGCAATGTTTGAAAAACCTGGGACAAATTTTAAATCATGAAATTTCACATGAAAATCCAAATGTCTGAATCGAAAAACTAGAGACTCCAGCAACGCTGGGCCTTCATTTACCAAGGCCAGTCACTGCAGCTACTCCCTTTGGTCAGGGCTCTCGGACTCAAGGAAACTAGGCTTAGAAAAGGTAGGAGAGCATGTACCTCCGAGAATGAAAAATGCCATCAAGGAGAGCTCAGCAGAGTTCCTTGAGAACAGAGAACAACTTATTTAAAAAAAAAGTAATAATATCATTTCTGAAGTTTGTCTATAACCATTCCCTATAAGAGCAACTGTACTTCCAGAAACTAATATAAATGGGAGGTTCACAGATAGAACCCCATTCTACCTGCATTCAGTGGCCAGTTGGAGATTAACTCATTGATTGGGCTAAGGCTCTTATAATTCAATCATTTCATCTCAGCCTTCCTGAACATGTGAGCTTTTGGGGGACATCTCACATTTAAACCATAATAATGATCAACTCCTTTCAACCCAAATTTTCTCCTAATAATTCTTCTTCAGGCTCTTTATTATTGAAAGGCTCTTTATTATTGAAAGTATGTCTTCCCACTTCCTGTTCTGATTCAATATTTTTCACCAATAAATAGTAATGATAATTAACATTAATTACATGCTTGTCTCAGCACTGTAGGAGTCTTTTCTTTATACTGAGGTATAGTGACTGGGGGTCTTGTAAATTAAACTGATAACTGATGCATTAACAGGAGAAAAAGCATACAAATTTATTTCTTTTAAATTTTATGGACATGGAGGGATTGCAGAAAGAAGTGAATACCTGAAAGAGTGGTGAACTTTAGGAGTTTGTATGCATCTCAATAGGAGAAGGCAGAGAGTTACTTATGAAAAGAGCATTTAATTTTTAAGAAGAAAGGTAAATGACTCCTTAGGAAAACTGATGGGAGATATGATCCTTTGTACTAATGTCTATCTGGGTGTGGTGCCCACTTCTCTGAGAAGATTACAGCTGCTCGAAGGGAAGGAATTTCTAACAACTGAGTTCTTTTGGGAGGCTCTGTGTTTAGGCAGATAATGAACTGCAGTAACTCAAAATGCCTTCAGATCAAAATAATTCTTATGCCAAAGTGGTTTATCCTGATCCTCTTCAACACTAAATGTATTTCATTCTTAACAACCTCATCTGTTTAAAGATAGAAAATTCGGGTTCAAAGAGGTTAAGTCAACTGTCCAAAGCTACAGAGCTGATAAATGGCAGGTAGAGATATGCAAACAGTCTGGCTCTGATGTAACCTCAGGGTTTCAGTGAGTGACTCTTGTTACTCCAGGCCCTCATGTGTCCACCACCTCTGTTGGCACATAGGTAAACAGACTCGGTCTCTACCCTTCCTGAGCTAACAATCAAATAAAAAGACCCCAACCAATCACCCAAAGGTACACTTAGAGATTGAAAAAGCTTTATGTAGGAATGCTCTATTTGCATGATGGAAGAGGAATAGCTGAATGGTTTGAGGGCAGGGTGTCAGCGACGCCTTCTCTGAGGCCCTGATGCTGCTTCATTATCTGACAGTTTTCATCACCACACTGGGCCCTGCCTGATATTTTCTTGTTAATATATTCACTGTTCACCTCTTACTATTACTCCGTGAACTACAAGACAGCAGTGACCTGTCTGTATCCTCATACCCATTATTATGCCTGATGCATAGTGACAGCTTAGGAAATATTTATTGAATGGATGACACTTCAGTTCAGATCTGGACAGATCCGTTAGTTCAGACATAGACAGTAGAAAGAGATGAGGATTGAGAAAAAACAGGTCATGCTGAATTTGTAGGTTAAAATCAGGGTATTTTATTTTAATGGTGAGGGCACCATGAGAGATCTGACCAAGGAAGAAGAAAGGGGCAGATCATGAAGGGGATCCTCTGCTTTGTTAATGCAGCCAGACTTACATGGTAATTGTCAAGCAATTACTGGTAGGTTTTAAGTAAGGCTGGTACTCTTGGAATAACAGAAAGTCATTATCTATGTTACAACCTTACTTAAAACCTGCCAATAGTTGCCTGACATGTACAGTGTAAGTCTGATTGCTTTAACAAAGCACAGGAGACCATTCATGATCTGCCCCTGCTTCTTCCTTAACCAAAATCTCTTGCGGTATCCTCCCCTTGTACTCAAGCTTCTTCTGCTGCCACGTGTGCAGCTCCCTGACAGGTCTTCTTATGTACAAACAAGATTTCACATTTCTGGGTCTTCACTGATAATGTCCCAAATTCACCTTCCTGGTAAACACCCATCTAACCTTTTCAAATCTGGTCACTTCTCTGAGAAGCTTTCCTGATCTCCACAGGTGGAACTGACAACTCCCTACACTTTGCTTTGTCTTCCTTTATTGGTGTGTGAGCTGCTTCTACAGCACCAATTTGTTTTGTTTTGTTTTAAATCTGTAGCAAAGGTAATCAATAAATGCATCAGGATTCTCTCAGTAAATCATTTTTAAGAAAACAGCAGCAAAGCATATTCATACTTTCTACTACTTAAGAACATTTTGCTTTCTGGTCCTGGGCACATCAGAATTGCTTTCCAATTGGCAGGTGAACACCAGGAGGATTAACAGCCTTTCCCCACCTCAATAATTTTAACTTGAGCTAAGCAGAATAAACAAAATTCTGTGCAAGTAAGAACTAGTTGAGTCACATTTACCTGCCTTTCAAAGGCATTAAAATAAAGTCCTAAAGGCTGAATGTTCACTAAGTACTTACAAAGAGGGTCATTTCTGATGTAATCTGTCTTGTCTTAAGCCAGAGGTTCTTGAGATGGCTGAATATCTATCTGTTGAAAAACTTATATTTTTCCTCCACATAAGACTTGGAAATAGGGGAATGTCCAAAACTCTATTTCCAAGACAAACTGCACGTTTATTTAAACAAGCTATTTAGCTATTTTGGTCTGTCATTCACTCAAGAATAAGTGAAAAATCATAGAGGGTATCCAGGTTTAGTATATTATGTCTTTTACTGATGTTCCAATTTACAAATTCCTGAAAACTTTTACACCAAGAACCTAGTCTTAAGATATACTTAAATTGTTAAAGTCAGAAGTTAGACTTAATCCTTATTTTTTAAATTAGTAGATGACATCAATAACATCAGGGGAAGTATCTTTATCCATATTACCTTTAGCTATCTATTTAAGGAAATTACGTACAGCACTATTTAATCCTTATTTATTTTACATCAATAGGCACAATGGCATTTTCCAGATTATCAACCATAATTTTTGTTAAAAGCAATAAGAGAAGAATCATAATTTCATTCAGATACGATAATAAAAATGCTAGGATATTCCATTAGATTACTATTTCAGTGTAGTTTTTGTTATAAGCTATTAGATATGTATCTTCTAACACTTAAGAAACTCCAATCAGAATAAAAGCTAAACCTGCATAATAGTATTTTAAGATTACACAGAATGTTTTAAGGTATAGGGAGACTCTAGGTTACAAGTATACATAAATCTTATTAACTACCAAAATTTTTCTTTTGTTCCATCCTATCTCTACATTCCATCATTCAAATCCTTTAGAATTTCTTTGTTCCCCCTGTGATCACTGCTTCCGGGAGAAATCTGGCATAAGATCTGAAGGAAATGCCAGAGTGAAATTTTCTTTAAGATTAATCACACAGGTAAGTAATTTCCCCTTCTTGACAAACAATATTTTCTAAAACTTCTTAGCAAATCAATAAGACAGGACTGGGTGGTCATGAAAACGTGAATTTTAGGATTTACTTAAAAACACACAAATTTTAAAGGTCTAAAAGTTTGCCTAAAGCAGTCTGGAGCGCCTTTACTAGTTAGAGCAACAGACAAAGAATTCTCAAAAACTAACCTGGGTTAAAGATGCACAAGTGTAACAAATGACATTTGCTACACTGTCTGTTCCCCTATCCCCTCAAACCCCGGCTTCCTTCTCTGTGGTCATTGTGGAATTCAGAATCATCCAATAGCTCTAATTTTAATGTACAAATACAGATGAAGCCCTCAAGAATTTTCACAAGTAAAACAGCTTGTCACTAAGGCAAAGAGAATGAGTATGGGATAAGGAAGGGAACTCCGCAATCTCCCAGGGATCACCCACACCGTCCATTTTCCCATTAGCATCATCAGTCAACCAAGAGTCAACCTAACCCAGAAAACAGGGAGGGGAGTCTAGGGTTCAGAGCAGAGAAACAGCAAGCTAAATGGGATTCAGAACAAACTACCAGGAAAAGTAAAACACAAGTGAAGATTAGAAGGAAACAAAAACAAAAACAAAAACAAAACTTCAGGTTGACCTCTGCTAGGTGGGGGCAAAAAGGAGATATCTAGGAAGGAAGCAAATTTCCAAGCCCAAAATCAGGTTTTATCACAACACACTACTCTAACAACACAAGCCAGGAATTCTAGCTCCACAAATCCATATTGGTATCATTTCTATTGTGTCTCAATTAAATATCTGCCTTTTTGATTTATCAACATGTTCCAGCAATATCTTTTGATTTACTATAATTATACACATAATTCCATAATGCTTGCCAAAATAATAAAAAAATCAATAATGGCAGCTGGTCATCACCACATCCTCAAATAAAAAGAATTCACATAAATATGCACATACTTGAAATAAATGCACACATACTGTAGTTTACAAGCCCAAACTGGAAATCACTAATCCAAAATATGAAATGCTCTAAAATCCAGAACTTTTTAAGGAGCAACATGATTCCACAAGTGGAAAATTCCATACCTGACTTCATGTAACAGGTCACAGTCAGAACACTGATGCACTAAAACAAAGTGTAACAATATTTTCAAGATATGTGTATAAGATGTATTGTGAATGAATTTCATGTTTGGATTTGAGTCCCATTCCCAGGATGTTATTATGTATATGCAAATATCCTAAAATCTTAAAAAAAAAAATCTGGTCCTACGTATTTCAGGTAAGGAATACTCAACCCATATAACCTAAGACTCTTAGTACACTGAGAAAAATACATTTTTCTCTTCCCATTTTCTATTAAGGCTCTAACTTGGATTAAACGGAGGATAATCAGTTCTGTAAGTGTAGAAGACATGGACCAAAAACAGAGTAAGCTTTTCTATTAATAATAATAATGTGGCTGACATTAATAGAGCATTTAGTTTGACTAGGGTATTTAAATTTTCCTGAACTCCTTAGGGACAGATTCATGACCATGTCTGCTATGGTAACTTCATCTCTAGCACAGTAGCAAGGATATCAGCAGTTCACCTGGTGGCAGGGAGACTCATTTTTTGGGAAAAGCTCGATTCCAAGGTGATGACTGGATTAGGACATTTCAGTTAACAGGGCAAAACAGTGAACTGGTCCACAGGTTCTAGTACCAGTTTGACCATTTTCAGATGTGTGAACAATGATATCATTAAGTTTCTAAAACACTGGAATAATGGCACCTCACAAAGTCATTAAAAGAAGCAAACAGTAGCCAATTAATATAGCATGTAAATTATCAAGAAAAACTATCTACAAACATTATCAAATTATCATCATCTCTACATTTGTTGGCAAAACTTCACCTGGAGTTATTTTGGTTATGAATACTAATGCCAAACTTATTCCACTTAGATGGATCATTCCAGAGAGTGGAATTAAATGTAATTTGGGAACTATTTGGGGTTATAGAAGTTCAGGAAAACAGACTCTGCATTATTGATGCTGTTCAGTAATGCTCATCATTTTTCTTATATATAAAAACCATATTTAGCAGGAGACTCCCAACTGGTATTCAAGGACTCTCTATGCAAACCTGATCTAGTGAAGTAGCTAATTTGAATAATCTGAATGAACCAGGAGTAAAGAATTGAATGAATACAAGTTGTCCACCAGTTAAAATATCAAAGTCAAACAAATCACAGCATTGAGAAAAAAATATATTTCTCATATTGGATTTTCTCACATATATAATGTTCAATAAATCACATCACTGGTATCCACTAATGCAGATCTTATTCTTCCAGAATACAACAGCAAATTTAATAACCACTTTTGTTCAACATGGAAGATGAAAGTCAATTCCTATTGCTCGAGGCAGATTGAATAGTCAAAACAAAAGAAACATCAGGGAAAGGGAAAATGAAGAAAGGAGGCATTAGATATTAATCTCATATTCACTAGGAAAACAGAAAAATCTTTACCGTTTCTCCTGTCAGGGTTTAGAAGTCTGCGAATTTTCTTTTGCCCTAACCACCGTATAATTCAGAGCTCTTTTCCAAAGCCCTTTCTTTTGCTTTATTTCAGCCATGAAAGTCTCTCAAGTATTGTCAGTATCAAACAAAAAACACGTCTCTTCTTGACCCCATTTTATTCACACCTCTTGATCTCTTTCATTTCCTTTCAGAACAATTCTTCAACATTTATGGATACAGCAGATCCCAAAGATAACATATCCTTATCAGATTTACCTTTCTAATTATAACCTGCCTCTCAGATATGAAACTGTACTTACATTTCATGCCTTTCTTGTAATTTTCTCTAAAATAAAGTATCTGAGAACATCAATGGCTCTTCTTAGAGCTAAGTCTAAGTTACAAATTATTCATCATTTATTTGATCTTTCAAAAGAGCTATTTTTTGAAATCTCATGAACATAGGCTCAAATAAATGATGTAATGTATATAAGATTGTTAGAACATTATTTGGTGTATAGCAAGTGCAAAATAGGTGTCAGCTGTGATTACTGCTATTATTTACACCTCTTGCTACTCCCCCTCCTCTTTTATACATGTTCTTTCAGAATGTCACTTCACCACTCCTATGCTGCAGGCAGAGGAGATGGATGTACATATTACCTAATCATAATCATTGGTTTCAAGAAAGTTAAGAGTTTTCTGGAGAAGAGATAATAATATAAGACCATAAGTGCCTATTAACCAGAGTTAAAAAGTGATACATTGATCTGGGCACACGAGGCATACCTGTAATCCCAGAAATTAGGGAGGCTGAGGAATGGAGGATTATAAGTTCAAAGCTAGCTTCAACAACTTAGTGAGACTCTGTCTCAAAATAAATAAATGAAAGGGCTGGGGATGTGGCTCAATGGTTAAGCCAGCCCCTTTGAGTTCAATTCCTGGTACCAAAGAGAGATGGAGGGGTCAGGGGAGAGAGAGAGAAAGGGAGAAAAACTGTCACATGGACAAAGAAAGAACATTGAATTTCTCCAGAGCAGAACTACAACCTACAAGCAGAAGTCATAATGAGGCTGACTTTGACTTAATATGAAGAAGAGAGTTCTAATCATCAGGAGTGCCCATCTAAAGAGTCTTGGGAATTAGTGACAACCATAATAATCAGAAGACTAACCACCATGAATATTACATAAAATAGAACTATGAGAAAAAAAATCAACAGTCATCAAAATTCTTCAACAAAGTAATAACAGCAGAGTAATAATGAATGTAAAATAATCTTTAAGGTCATTGGGTGCATGTATGTATATGTGTATAACACTGCAACTAAGCATGACGATAGAGTATGGGTATAACTACAAACATAAAGCTCAGTCAAGCCAAGTAACCTTGCCTGCACTCAGGAAATCTCTACTTATCCAGTGGATACACTTGTGAATAGGAAAGAAAAAGGACAGATCTTTTGATATAAAGATATTTCTAACACATCTCGTTTATAATGAAAGATTGAAGGCGTAAATGAGCCATAAACAGTAAGACCATAATTCCTTGCCCAAACTGGTACACTTAATTCTTAATTACACCAAGAACACAGGCATAAAGCATGACATATGACCACCCCAGCTATCAATGAGTGGTTACACAAGAAGAAATCTGAGCCAGGGAATGCCTGAGGCAGAAACTGTAGCCAGTATTTTGGGTAAAGATCTCAGAATGAAATCAAAAGTAGAAATTATTGAAGCAGTGGTTCTTAACTGAGGGTGATTTTGGTCCCCAGGGAATATTTTGCAATTTCTAAAGACATCTGCACTGTCACAACTGGGAGAAGGGGTGTTTTACTACCAGTGGGTAGAAGCTGGGCATGCTGAGAAGCACTCTACAATGTAGAAGATAGTCCCCCACAACAAAGAGCCATCCAGTCTAAACTTTTCAGTGTTAAGGCTGGAAAACACTCTATTAAAAATGAGAAAATCTGCTGCATAAACATATGTAACAGTTCCACTACAGAAATTAAAAAAAAAACAAACCTGCAGAAAATGTCTGCACTTTATATGACAAGAGTTAACAATCCAATATCCACGCAGTGAGGGCACCTAGACAAAGGCAAGCACGCCAGTAGCAAAACGGACCAACTCCCTGGTAAAAGGCAACACAGAATGGTCAAGAACCGATAAGAAAACTCTACCTCATGAGTAATCAAAACAAAGCGCATCAGGACACTGCTGATATTACCTATAAACTGAGTCAAGATTTTCTAATTTACTTTTTGGGTGATGAGCACATCCACACACTGCCAAATATAAATTGATTTCAAACAGAATGAGAAGACATTAGCTGCACTTAAAATAGATATCTTCTTTGTTTTATTATGAAAATGACATTTCTTTGGAATCTATCAAATACAGAATTAAGGACATGTGAATGATTTAGCTACCAGAAATTAAGCTCAGGACTATTTACATTTGCAAAAATATTGGAAATCCCTAAAATGTCAAATAGGAGAAAATGATTAAACAAATCAAGATATGTCCACACATAACTATTAAAATCATGCTTTACAAAATACTGACATGGAATGAATTTTCTAATTAAAAATATCACAAATCATAAATATTGTATGAATAATTTTTGCGAGACATTTATATGTATAAAATGTTTATATGAATATACTGTTTAAAAGCGTATATGTGAGAAAAGTCTATTATAAACTAAAATGTTAAAAACACATCTATTGAGATTGCAGGGATTTTTGCTTATTCTCTCTTATAACTCTAATACAGAACACTGGAATAGGGAAAAAGTAAAATAAAAAACGTTAACTGTTATTTTTTGCTTATCTATATTTTCTTACTGATTTGTAATGAAAACACCATTTGTATAATAAAATTTTAAAATGTTACCTTTTAAAAATAATTTGATGGCAAAAAATGCTTTAGAAAGAAAAACTGAAATATTGGCACCTACTTCATAGGGTTATAAGGTTTAAAGAATTATTTATGTATACATGGTTTGTAAACTCTACAGCGCTGTGTGAATGTAAGAAAATAATTATCTTGCTAAGATCATACATTCCAAAGTTAAACCAGTTTCATATGTGCTTTGGCTGGTAGCCTTCTTCCCAGGAATTTCACTTGCAGTAATTTGTTCTTTAAAACCAATTAGAAATGTGTGCAGCGTTATTTACAAAAGCAAGGATTGCCAACAACAGAAAATTGGTTGAGAAAGCTGAGGCATAACCATAAAATAGAATTTCATGTCCCCATTAAAATTCATAATGCAGAAATGTATTTGCTGACATATACATTTACTGACATAATCTCTATTTAAAAATGATGTACAGTAGTCTGCCCTTATCTGCAGGGGATATTTTCCAGGACCCCCAATGGATGCCCTAAGAGCTCAGTACCCAAGGCTAGGGTGGTGGCTCAGCAGTTGGAGTACTTACCTGGCAAGCTCAAGGACCCAGGTTCAAACCCCAGCATCATATACACAACTAAGTGTTGGAGAAACAGAGGCCAGATGAATAAATAAATAAAACTGATTCTCTCTCCCCCTCTCTCTTAATTAAAAAAAAAAGCTCAGTACCCAATCCAATTATACTATAGTTTTTTCCATAAATATTTACTTATGATAAAGCTTAATTTATAAATTATGCACAGTAAAAGATTAACATCAGTAACTAATAAAACAATTATAACAATATACTAAAATCAAAAATTTTAAAATTTAATTGCTTATTTCTAGAATTTTCATTTACTATTTTTTGGACTACAGTTTACCATGGGTAACTTAAGTGTGGAACGCAAAACTTCAGATACACTATTTTCTGTTACAACAGAACAAGTAACAGGTAAAATAATCCCAATTACAGCCTATTACACTACTATGTAAAATACTCAATCCTTAGAGTGCTCTGATAATTTTTAAGTCTTTAAAAGTTTTAACACATTCTATTTGAATTTATTCTATTTAGTTTGTCATTTGTTTCTCAAAATGTGAATAGTCAAAGCCATCCATAACATTTTATCTTTCAGTTGCTAAATTAAAAACATTTTAAGGATTGCTTTTATCCTTTGAAGGCATATCCCCTTTAAAGCCACACTATGGTTTTGAATGAAGCATGTATATATATTACAAAACATGTATGTAATTCATTTTTACATTTCAATGTAAGTGGTTTCTTATACATATCTCTTTATGCACCAGTCACTACTTCATAAATCAGAGGCTGAATCTCATTTTCTCTTCTTAAAACAAATGTAAGAATTGCTTTTCGAAGCTTTTTTTTTCTACTTTAATAGAAAAATCACGGAAGCTGGATACAAAAAAACAGCACTAAGTGAATAACAGCTCAAATAAAGCACATATAAGATTACACACACACACACACAAAATGTTCTCTGAATCATTTTATAAACATGGACAGAAAAGTTTTCACTCACAGAACTCTCTGTGAAGCTGAAGGACTTTTACAAAGACCAACCACATATATGCATTTTTTTTTTTTAAACAAGGAGGGACAATGAGAAAGAGAGAGAATTTTTATTAAGTTTTTTATGTGGCTTTCATTGCTCCAACACTTTGTTGTGTACGTGGTGCTGGGGTTTGAACCCATGTCCTTGCGCATGCCACGCAAGCGCTGCAACCGCTGTGCCACCACTTCAGCCTCACAGATATGCATTCTTAATAGGAACACAGCTTTCTAAGAAAAAACAGTAACTCTTCCTTTTTGCTAAAAACTGTCTTTACCTCTGTCATTCAAAAACACTGTTAAATCCATATTGCTTAGTGTTCTTTGCTCCACTTGTGCTATTTAAATGTGTTAATGAACTGGTCTCATATTCCTCTAATTCAGTTATGAGATTGGCTAATAACAATGGAATTAAAATATGTCCAACACATTATTGAAGAGGATATAATAATTTGGAAAGCTGATTAATATCTTAATAATAACACTGAATTCTACTATGCTAGGAATAATTTAAAAATTTTAAGTATTATGCTTCTAAATGAAATTAGAGCTAAGACAAGTGAGCTGAAGCAATACGGAGGATATGAAATTCTCTGAAATGAACACTGAGTAAGACCCAGCACTACTTATGACACTGCAAGGCCTATGAAGGATGAGTGACACATGGAGGAAGAACGAGACCAAGTATTCCAAAGGGAGATAAGGAGAGCTGCTTAAGTGGGATGGAGCTTGGAAAACCGAACTGAGAAGGAAATATTAATAGCACAAGCAGACACTGCAATTTGTTGGTACCAAAAAGAATCTCACCATGTGTATTCTGTGGCTTTCCTTAGCAGTTTTGAAATTTACAGAACCTACTTCACCCCCATAGCAAATATACTTCTATACGCTATGAAATCAATCAGCCATCGAAACACAATCCTTTCAAAATGTCTAAAACATTGGCCTATGTTCAGTTCCTATGAATTTTTGCCTAAATGGAAATCATTTCAATTTTTCCCTCCAGAGAGGAAATTTCTCACTATAACTGGTATTTTTTTCTATGAAAAAATTATTAAGCTACCTTTTTTTTTCTTTTTGAGTGAGGGGTATGGCTCCAACTTATTTTTTATAATACTTTGGGGTTTCTCAACCAGTTGATGCCTTTGAGTTTTTTTTTTTTTTTCAAGATAGAGGGACAGTGAGAGAGAGCGAGATAGAGAATCAATTTCATTTAGTTTTTCATGTGGCTTTTGTTGCATACATGGTGCTGGGATTCAAACCATTGTCCTTGTACATGCCAGGCAAGTGTGGAAACCACCCAGCCACCACTCCAGCCACTTGAGTTACTTTTGATTACCCCTGAGCCCCCAAACTTTTATTTATTAATATTAATTTTTTTAGAAAGAGAGAGACAGAGAGAGAGAGACAGAGAGAGAGAGAGAGAAGCAATTTTTATTTAATTTTCCTTGTGACTTTTGTTGCTCCAACACTGTTATGTACGTGGTGCTGGGGTTCGAACCTGCATACTTGCACATGCCAGGCAAGTACTGTAACCCCTGAGCCACTGCTCCAGCCCCCATACACTTTTATTTTAAAAATGTTATTTGAATCTATATAGTTTTTTTTTTTTTTTAAAAGATAGCAATTAGTATCTCAAGGATGAAAGCAACCCCTGAACTTATAAAAAGGCTAGAAACTAGAAATGTGTCCCTGGCTTATCCTCCTGTCTTAGATCTACACCCAAATAGAGCTAATAATAAAGAAATTTAAAAATAGACCAAAAATATCAAAATAAATCCATTTTATCAAAAGAATCATAAATGGTAGAACTATTTGAACCTCAAGACTATTTTAACATTGAAAATAACAAGAAATCTTATTTAAAATAAATTGATCCTTCTCTAAGTAATTGATAATACATTATAGAAACACAATCCTTTTAGGCATTGTCAAATTAAATTCTCTTATTTTGCAGACTTGCTACTTATACATTCAATCAGCCAAGCTGTTTTCCTGCTGGTAACTTGAATTCCAATTTAAAAACTGTGCCAACTCCTCCTGGGTGTTCTGGTGATGAAAATGATTTTCCTTAAGTTTTAGCCAAGGCTTTTTTGCACTGCAGTGTCTTATGAAAAAGCCACAGCATTAGGGCACACCACAGTGACAAGCAGGGGATAAACTATTTTAGAAGTATGTGGATGTTTAAAAGAATGGGAAAGGGGGAATTCATTAAAAATAATATACTATTTAGCTTTTTTATATAATCTGAGTCCGTACGACAAGTTAATAGGAGTACTGAATTACTGATATTTTTAAAAGCTAGATAAGTTCCTTTAAAATAAATTCTAAGCCAGGCACTGTGGCGCATGTCTGTAATTCCTGCAACTCAGGAGGCTGAGGTAGGATTATGAGTTTGAAGCCAGTCTGGTTAACTTAGCAAGACCCCGTATCAAAATAAAAAATAAAAAAAGGTCTGGGAATGTGGCGGAGTGTGCCTGAGTTAAATCTCCAGTACCCCCCCACCCACACACACACACACAAAGGGAAGACCAAAAGACCAAGAAGAAGATCAAGATAAGATATTCTATTTTATATGGTGGTGGCTTAAATGCAAAGAAATCAAACCAAGGAGGAACAGTACATAATGATGAGCTCAGGGGGATGTACTTGAAATAGATAAAAATGCCACCTCAAGTAGAAAGTCATGGAAGTTCCAAGTTCTGGTAACTTTAAGCATCTACTCTACTGCTCTCTCACTTGAACCTATCTGAAAACCATTCATCTCAAGAGAAAAGACAAATCAGTTTCATAACACTCAGACTTGATACAATATAGCCAGTATTACAAGCTCACAGTGCATCTCCACTAACATATAGGATTTGGGAAGGTTTTTAAAACATGACAATACTACTATCCAGGAAAAAGTGACAATACTAAAGTGAAAGGTAAGAAACTGACCTGATTAATGGAATTGGCAGCACAAGATGCAAGGCCTGTTCCAAGAGAAGTGAGCAGGAAACAGGGCCAGTCGAAAGGTCCTGGAGCTAATGCAAAACCAGCCGAAGTGGTACTTACAACAAGAGCTGCAATACAGAAACAAAGCAGATGTGGCATTACAAGCAGACTTCAGACTATAAAAGCCAATAACAAGCCATCTTCCATATATACCAACTGATTACACTAATAACATTAACTATATGTTAACTTTCTTTCAAAAAATCACATTTTTTGATTAAAAACACATTATACACTTTATAGAAAAAATGTTCTTCTTTTTAACTCCATTATCCTCATGAATCCAGTCTGGGTAACTTTGCAAGACAGATTCATTCATTCACCTATTTATTCAAAAAACATTCACTATACCAAATTCATAAGCAGTACTATTGTAGGCAAAAGTACTGTAAGGGATATTGTTGCCCTTTCCCTCTTGCTCTTGGATGATCTGGGAGATGACAGAGATGACAGACATACACTAATAACCATAACATACATTAATAATTATAGCATATGGTAGACTGTAACACATGGTAAGGATCCTAATTCTGTGACAACCTTCAGATAAACCTAGTAGAGGACTTGCATATAACAGATGATGGTCCTGGAGTCTAGAATGAATAGAGAGAAGTGATAACCCTACAGGGTACCAAAAGGAATCAAAAGAAGAGCAGGGTACAGAAACAAAGCCACATAATTCAAGCATCCAAAAAGGATACTCCTTTTGGCAGGCCCAGTGATTCTATCCTAGGCCAGCAAGTGTCTAAGACAGGTAACAAAGTGGGCTAGTAGGAATTCCCTGGAAAACAGTTTACATTGGTGAGCTAATCTGAGAAAGCTTCAAGATGGCATTGAATTTGGACCTTCTTTCAGAGAAAGGAAGCGAATGGTAGGGTGAGTAACATAATAGGTAAATGGATAATTTCAAAAACAGGCACAGGGGCAAGGAAGAACAATATCATGAGTCTAAAGTGTATGTAATGCTATCTGCCTAGATTTGCAAATCAAAAATTAAGCATTTTTGATTCTCTCCTTTCTCATCCTCTATAACCCATTCATTGCAAAATACTGACTATCCACATCTCCAATGTGTTTCAAACCCATCACTACTGCTACCATCTAAAGTTCAGTGGTTATCAACCAGGGTGGTTGTGCTCCCCAGGGGACATGTGATAAAGTCTGGAGACATTTTTGATTGCCAGAAATGGAAGGGGCGGGTGGTACTGTCTTCTAGTGGGCAGAAATTGGGATGCAAGAAAACACCCTGCAGTGCACAGGATAAATACCCATACAGAATTTCCTGGCCTCGAACCACAGTACAGCTGAGACTGAGAAATTCTGATCTAGTCTAACATTATTTACTGTAAGAGCCTCTTCCCTAACTCATCTTCTTCCTTCTACCCTGCTTGTCTCCAGAGTGATCTTTTCATATCACTTCTATACTTGGAAAATTTCAATGAAACACCTGGAATACAATGCAAACTCTTCCCCCTGCCAGTAAACGCACCTCACACTTCTCATTAGCTCACTGACTTATTTCCCATCTTGAAGGCCAACTTCTGTTCTTTGAGCATGTAAAGCTCTTTCCGGCCTCAGGATCCCTGTTATTTTGTTTCCTCTGTCTCTTTCTATGGCTGGCTCCTTCCTAACCTTCAGATCTCATCTAAGACACTTCTTAGGGAGAACTTTCCTGATCATCTCATCTAAAACAGACACGACAGGGCTGGAGTGGTGGCTCAGCGACTGGAGCAGTAGCTCCGATTGGAACACTTAGCTGGCATGTGCAAGGAGCCAGATTCAAACCCAGCACCAAATACACAACCCAGTGTCAGAGAAACAAAGTCCAGATGAAAAAATAATAAAATTGATTCTCTCTCTCTCTCTCTAAAGCAAACAAAAAAACCCAGACATGACCATTTATACTTTTTCTTTTACTCATATCATTCTTTTCCCCCCTGACAGTGCTAATGCTAATCACACACTGGCTTTTCATGGGAATACAAGCTCCATGAAGGCAGGAGGCCTGGTTATACAGTTATCTGCTATATATTTAGAGTAACTAGAATGCAAGACAGAATACCCAGCTAAGGAGCTTGTACTCTGTTGGTAGCCGGTAGAGAATTCCCTGACATTCTGATACAAGTCAGTGAATGATAACTGCCTGGCACCAATGTGCACAATGACTTGCAGAAGCAGGAAGTTTCACAGAGAAGTAATCTATATGCCTACATCACTTAATTCACAATGAATAAGAACAGTAGAAAGGAACTGAAGAGTTATAAGGACTATTCTCAGTAAGGAATCATTAGGACCTGGTAACCATGAGAGGCAGGAATGCAAAACAACAACAAAGAAAAAGAACGAAAGGTAAAGTGTTGAACTTGGATGACATGAAGAAGAATTACAATAACAGAAATAAGGAAATTAGGAAAAGAGATGGTGGAGTTGGCTGGTCCCTAATATTAGCTAACAACCACATGGGGTAAGGACAACAATCAAAGACAGAATATTTATTTCAAAGAAAATCTTCCCGAAGAAAAATTTGACTCTAATTCTATAATGACATGCCCAGAAGAAAATACCATAGTGATTCCAGGCTTTGAAAACAGCGGTTGCAGAGATATTTTACCTACATGCAGCATGGATAGAAAAGCCTCTCTTGGGTAGCCTATCTGGCTTAACCTGAACACATTTCACGACCATCAAAAAAGGTACCATTTTTAGGGCAAAAACAAGGCTCTCTTTAGGATACTGAAAGAGCACTCCTCTTTGAGGATGTTTTAGTTCTTTATAGCTATCACACTAAAAATTGCAGTCTCATGAACAGGTCACAGCATTAAAGAATGAGAGGCACCTGGTTTTCCACAAGCCCATGGCTTTCCAGATGGTTTACACAGATCCTCATGTACTGCAGTCTCAGTGACAAGCTATGACTGGAAGAACAATCCTTAACATACAGCCTACTTTTCAGTTGTACCAAAAGAATCCCATCAGGCAGAAAGAAAGGTTGGTACTATCAGTGGGAGAATTTGAGGCAAAAGAGACTTCAGAGTTTCCTATCTTAAAAACAGACTAAGTAAAACTGCTTCGATTAATAGAATAAATCAGTCAAAATAATTACTGGCCATATTTTAAGTCTCTGAAACTAAAATAAAAAATAGACTATTCATAAACAACTGATTTTTTAAAGTCAGTTGCCATTAAAATGGACAAGGGAGTGCCATAATCAATAAAATGTCAAAAATAAAAATGTTTTCAAAAAAGTCACTTTACAGTCTAAAAAGATACATGGTCATATGAAAGGAAAACTTTAAGCATCTTATTATTTTATTTTTTATTCATCCCACAGCTTGACTGAGTGATAAACAAAACAGAAAACTCATTACATTGTTGCTCAATGGGTCTATTGATAAGTTGAGAAGAAACAGAAAGTGGTTTATAAAAAAACGGACAGAGGAAAATGAACAAAGTTTTAGGAAGAAGCAACAATGACTAAACTTACAAAATGGAAATACTGTCAAATTTTAAAAGATACAACTAATAAATGGTAACACATATACAAGTGATAGCAACTGTGATTATTTTAAGGGAGGAAATTTGAATTTTGTAACATTTCTAAAGAGGATCAAAGCTAAAAAAAAAAAAAAAGAATGCATGTACTTACTTCACCAATGCAATTAAGTTAAAAGAGAAAGGCAGAGAGGATTAATAAGTTATACAAGTAAAACTGACCAAAGCAATATTCTCATACAACACTGCCACGACTGTAATTAAACTTTGCATTGATTTCCTGGGATTCATTACAAGGAATCATTTTGCAACATCAGAATCTCATTAAAAATGAATGTAAAAGTGAATGTAATATATTCTTTCATTAATAACTCTTGAAATTATACTTTATTTTACAATCTCATATTCTGTCCCTTCACAAATAAACATAAAATCAATGCTGTCAATGAAGCATGATCCATGCAATATAGACCTAGAGGCATGGCACTGCAGGCCCAGGTGACTCTGGGAGTCCAAGAAGAATATTACTTAATATTCTCACCCCACAGAGTGTGACCCATCTCTGCTCCTGGGTGGTGATTAGCCAATGAACCCCAAGCTTTTTCATAAAAAAAGATTCAGCGTGAGCCTTCACTAAACCCTTACTACTAGGCCCAACTGTGGCATAAGCGAAACTCTGTCAATCCCTTCTGAATCAATGGCCTGACCTAAGACTGACCAGGGCCTCCTTCTTCAGGTTTATCATTAACCTCCGTCTTCTATGGTCTTACCTGTCTGCCTTCTCCAGGTAGAAGTTACTTAGATTCCTTATAATTTAAAAAAAGAAATTTTTTTTTGGAACAATCACAAACAAACCCTGTCTGGTGTGGAAGAAAGTACACATCCTGTTAAGAACTGTCTTTGAGAGCTACAAGTTAAAGAATCATAGGAGCTAAGAGGAAAACAGGGTCCTTAGTCCCGGGATTACAAAGAAACTAATTCTGCCAACCACCAGTGAACTTGAAAGGGGCCCTTGAGCTCCAGATGAAGATGATAAACTCAACCAACACCTTGATTTCAGCCCAGTAAGACTCTAAGTAGAGACTCTAGCCATACCAGGCCCACCAGAACTCTTTTGACCTACAGAAATGGTGAAACAATAACTCTTTGTTTTAAGTTAAGTTTGTGGTAATTTGCTTTGCAGAGATAGAACACTAGAATGTATTGTAACGAGGGTGGATTTAAGAGAGACTATCTAACAGCTACACAAAAGACTGGTTGAAGGGGGAAGAAATTTATCCAGGGAACCACTTACACATCACTGCAGTGTGTTAGGTGGGAAGCAATAAGGTATGCACTGGATAGCCACAGTATAAAAAGGGTTCAATAAGTGTTTAAGGTGTTAACCCAGGCTTCATTACTGAATAAATATCAGCAGTTACAGCAAAGGAGTGAAATATAATCCAGTAACACAATAATAGTAAAATGCTAAAAGGTACAAGAGAATTAGGAAAACTAGCCTAATCTAGAATCCCTTCTATAACATTTCAGTGTATGCCATCTCCAAATTTGGTGAGAGGAAATTACTGCTCCCTGAGCAACCCTTCCTTTTCAGAAGAAATCTAGCTACCCCAATGTTATCTTGCCAATCAAGTCAAAATCAACTTCCTTGAAACATCTGCCATTGGATACAACTTTTGTCTTCTTTTTTTCCTCCTCCTCCTTCTTCTTTTTTTTTCTTTTTTAGAGAGAGAGGGGGACAGTAAGAGACAGAGAGAGAATCAATTTTATTTAGTTTTTCATGTGGCTTTTGTTGCTCTAACACTTTGTTGTGTACATGGTGCTGGGGTATAAACCCCAGTCCTCACGCATGCCAGGCAAGTACTGTAACCACTGACCCACTGCTCCAGCCCCAACTTATGCCTTCTTGAAGAACTACAAATTAACTTTTACTTTCTTGGCACAGACCCTCATTTACACAAACACAACTATCACCGCAATCTTTGCTTGCCCAAATGAAACCAACTTCACATGACTTCTTGTCCACTGAGGAATATTTTCTGGAGGCAACAGTTTTTCACTATTTCAAAAGTACTTAGCACAGAATCTGGTAAATAATAGGGGCTTAAAAAGTGCTACTCTTGGTAATTATTAAAATGAGATTCCTAGAAGTCTAGATTAAATATTTTTCTGGCTACTGAACTTGGACGTTACATATGAAGACAGAACCTAAAGGTTTTTGTTTTTTAAAGAAAAAACAAACTATATCAAGCTCCACATGCTTGGATATTCAACTATATCTTTCTCCAGGAGAGTGGCCAGATAGCAATTGTTTAAAAAATTAAGAAATACAGCCTAAAAATAACAATGATGAAAATAAAACTTACATTGTCGAAGAACTTTACAATGCAAAATGCTTTCACATTTCTTAATTCTCAATAACACTGCACTTTAAAAGTAGGGTACGAATACCTTAAGGATATGGTAAGAAAATATGAGCACTTTCACTTATATTTGATTTTTAAAATTCTCTCTCTCTCTCTCTGTGTTTTGCTAGGGATAGAACCCAGAGCTTTGCACACGTGAGCCACTAGATTCTCAGCTCTAATTTTTTCTTCGAAAACCTGTATTTGAAGTGTAATGAATATATTGTCCAAGAATACATATAGTTTACTTACATTTGTTACATATTTATATACAATAGCATAAATTTCAAAAACATATGTACACTTATTTTTTACTGTTTTTTAACTGGTGAAATACACAACTAACAAATTTTGGATAATCCTACTATAATACAAACAGCAAAGCAAGCAATGATGGTTGCTAATGCCTGATTCTTTTATACACAGAGAAGCATGAGTATCAGTGGTAACAAAATCAATCTAGGTCTACCCAGAGGCTTGGGAGGCCGAAGCAGAACGATCACAAGTTCAAAGTAAGCCTCAGCAACTTAGGCCCTAAGCAACTTAGTGACACTCCTTCTCAAAATTAAAAACAAAAGGGTTGTCAATGTGGCTCAGTGGGTAAGTGCACCTGGGCTCAACTTTTGATACATAATAATAATAATAATAATAATAAAATATCAATCTAGGGTCCAATTAAGAGTCAATATTTGGCTCTGTGCTTTGTGGGACTTTTAAAATAAGTACTCTAAGGACTAGAGAAGACAATTCTACTAAATGAAGTAAAAATACACATGCAAGCACATCCTAGGGGATTACAGCCTCAAACCAGCCAAGTCAAGCTTTTAACACTGTATCTCCGGCAGAAGATCCACGATAAAGTTTCTCACACTCAAGTTTTAAGGGGAATTTTAAAAAGTCACAAGAGGAGGGGCTTTCTATTGGGGGTGGAATGGAGGAGCCTCACTACATATATAGTTGCTTCTGCAAAAGCGCAGGCTTTACTTATCACCAGTAAACCAAGGCTTTGTAAGTCTTACAGTGCAAATTCAGCCAACCTCCCTGGTCCTCGCCTCACAGAACACTTTCCAGAGCACCAATTAAGCACTTCAAAGGTTTTCTTAGAGAAGCAACTTTATCAAGATGTTTTTTAAAGTCTCCCTACTTTGAGAATTACTGGTCTCTGAACATAAGCAGAATGGATACATTTCACATCAATTAAAAGTAACCATAAGGGTTATATTTAAAAACTGATCATCTGGACTGGAGCAGTGGCTCAGCGGTTACGGTGCTTGCCTGGCATGCGTGAGTACACGTACACCACCACGTACACAACGAGGTGTCTGAACAATGAAAGCCACATAAAAACTAAATACAACTGATCTCTCTCTTTCTCTGTCCCTCTCTCTTTAAAAACAAAACAAAACAAAACAAACTGATCAATATCCTGCTTTATTATCTTTATTTGCCCAATGTTTTTAGCACTCACCACAAAATAATTAATAAATAAATATCAATGAATAAGTTTGGATAATTATCAATTCTGATAAAAGATGTGGTAGAATGATTAAGACCACTAGCTAAATGAGATTTTGAGAATCTCTATAGATTTCAAATTATCCTTGCGATAACATCTCATTATCCTCCATAGCAGATACCATGTAATATTATACTTCAAATCCCACAAACCTGGATATATTGTCCGTAATTAAAAACTTGACCAAGAGAAAACAGTTAACAAATTTCTACGTGTTTTTATTCATGCATGTGTCTAAGCATGGAGTAAGTTTTTGTTAGCAGATCTCAAAGTACAAAATAATATAACTTCATTCAGAGGCAGGAGTTAAAGTCTCTTCTGATTTTTGAATGAGAACATATTTTTTTATTGAAGAGCTATCCTTATGATTTCCATTTCCATTAACACCTTAAGCTTCAAATGTTTGAATTTCTAATTTAAGTGAATGCTATAGGCATCACAAATTGGCAGCATTCGTGGACTTTCTAATACAGTCATCTTACAAACACACATATCAAAGGAAGTAGTAATGCTTACTCTTATTGTTAAGTTCAGATGAAAACCCAACTGATGAGAGGCAGAGTATCTTTTCTCAGCCACATTAAAGGATATCAATCAGGGGTAACTGATTACAAACCATAACCACTTCTGGTTGAAAGATAAGACTTTTTATAGAGATTTAAAGTAACACAGCTGCAAAACTTAAGAACTTATTAGGTAAGGCTTCCTGTCTCTCGCCACCCACATACACTTAATGATCAAGGCTCGTTGAAAGTGGTAGGACAAAACTGAATCTCTTTAACTTCAAACTTACTGAGAAACACTGTTACCAAAACAAAATACTTAAGGATGGCCACCAAGACAATTCATCCGGAAGCATTTGGTTTGCATTTTTAGTTAGCAGTCAGAAAAGGGGAAATGAAGTATCCCTCAGCTCTGATAAATACAGAAATAAAAACTGTTCATATCAAGCAAATCATACAGCACTGAGATCCTAAGACTGCCGTTTCAACTGCAGGTTTTCCTGGAACCAAAGAGCTCTTCTACTTTATCACCCTACTTTCAGTATTGTTTCCCTGTGTACAACCGTTTTTCTTCCCCTATAGATACAGTGGATAGTTTTGTAATCTCTTTAACTAAAATACTTTTACATAAAACTAATGCCTATAAACTAAAACTGATGCATAATACTGAAATGTTTAAAAGCTGGAAACATGTCTTCATAAGTGAGTTTGGCAAGAAGGAATTGATAGTTGAGCAGCTTTTCAAGTGGTAAAGCTTTATCCAAGACTGTAAGTGTGATTGTCCAGAAAGTAGAAATTATCCAAGATAAACATTTAAAACAATTAAGAACTAGCAAAATTTGATTATTTTTTACAATATATGTAGGTCAAGAAAATGGACCTACTCACTTGTTTATCTGTACATAAATGCATATGCAGATTAAAATTTCATTATTTTTTCACTAAGAATTTTTATTTAGTCCCAGTAATAAAACATTGTGCTTCAGTATTGAGTACATAGTTACTTTAAGTATCCCAGAAATCTTTCCAACAAGAACTACCTTTTGGAAATATTTTTTATATGACCAATGACTGGAAGAATTCCATTATTGGTGCTGTTGTTCCTTTAAGTTAATGTGAAAATCAATAGTCATTTCCCAAGCCTAAAAGTAAGTCATAGATAACATTCATGCTTACTACTTGTCTGGAGGAAAAAAGTCTTAAATGGAGTCTGCATCTTTTAGAACTAAACAAAGTGAAGTATTCTGAAGATCCCTTTGAGTTCCAGAGGCAGTACAGTAGCTCCAAAGGAGTACAGTTTCCACAAATTTGATGAACTTTAAGAGAAATGTGGTGGTGCTATCTTCAATCCTCCAGTTATGCCTGAATATAAAATAAGGCAGCAAACTATAAACTTCAGGACACAATGACAGCTGGCAAAAGAGATACAGTAAAAAGCAGACTAAGATATACAAAACACAGCAGCCTAAAGTCACTTGGTTTAGATCAATACTTTTCAGCCACCCCCAAGTATCACTACCACAGTACACTAAAATACAGTCACGTGCTGCACAATGACACTTCCATCAACATGGCATCACGTAAATAGCAGTCCCATATATTTATATCATCTAGAGACATTTTAGTTTGTGTAACTAACTTCTTTTTAATTTTTTTATTTTTGAGCAACCTTACAAGATTTTAACAAAACAATATAAAATGTGTATAAGATGTGTATATATTCTGGACATTGCAACTGTCCCCAGGAGTGCCCCCTCCAATTACCCTCCCTTATCCCTCCCTTCCCCTTCCCGTTATAACTCTAAAAATAGTATTAAATTGTAAAGCATTACATCTTATCTGAATTTAACTC
>PVKS010024524.1:0-30958 GCA_004027875.1 Aplodontia rufa
AAAAAAAAAAAAAGGAAAGAGTAGGGGTTAACTGCTCTTCAACATTAGCATGACAGAAAAGTAAAAACCACTAGAGTTTTTATATATTGGAGAACCAGTAAACTCCACCAGATATTGCCTTGGTAGACACCTAGAAAATGAAGTCGAAATAAAAAAAATGGGGGGAGAAAAAAATACTTAATTGGAAAACCCTGGAAGTATCAATAGTATGAGTGTCTCTGGTCTTTTCAGGGAATGGATCTTCTATTTCTGGCTGGATATAACCAGTTTTAACTTTTTTTGAAGCTGGATTCAGGGGATCTGAAAGTCAGAAGATATTGTTATCAGAGCTCCATCTGCTGGTTCTCTGTCACATTTAAAGCTGAGTTTTGCAGGGTATATTAACTTTGGCTGGACATTGTTGTCCTTCAGGACTTGAAAAATATTGTTCTAAGCTCTTCTGGCCTTCATCGTCTGGTCTGAAAAATCCATAGTGATTCTGATTGGTCTGCCTCTGAACGTGACTTGGGGCTTCTCCCTTGCTGCTTTTAGAATTCTTTCTTTAGATTCTCTGTTATTCATTTTATATATGATATGTCTTGGTGAATTTCTCATTTGGTTAGGTCTGTTTGGGGTTCTATAGGCATCTTGGATTTGGTAATCTGGATCAATCCTGATAAGAGGAAAGTTTTCCCTGATTATTTTATGCAATATATTCTTAAAGCCTCCTGTTTGTTGTTTGATGTTTTCTTCCAGGCAAAATACTCTCAGGTTGTTTCTTCTCATCTCATCAAATATTTCTTGGAAGTTCTGATCATGCATGATAAGTTTCTTTCCTTGTCTGTCCTCCTTAAACTCAACATTGCTCAACCTATCTTCATTATCTGATGTTCGTTCTTTGAGGGCTGAGGTTCTATTTTCTGTTGAGTTTACTCTGGTGTCAGTATCTTCTAGTGAGGATTTGACTTGGTTGACAGTAGTTTTCAATTCTGATAGCTTTGCTACATCTCTCTTGAGGATGTCTAACTCTTTATAAATATGATCTTTCATTTCATGGAATTGTTCCCTTATTTCCTTATGAAAGTTGTTTCTCATCACCTGAAACTGCTCTCTGATCTCATTCCTTAATTCTTCTTTCAACTCCTTAATTGATTTACTGATCATAGTGTTGATATATTTTTCTTGGTTTTCATCCATGACCCCTGCCATGGAGTCCTTGGATGGAGAGCTGTGAGGGCGAGGATGTGAGTAATTACCCCTTTTCCTCATTTTCAGATGCAGGGGATATGTCTTGAAGACCAATTATGTTAGTTACTATTGTAAAGATTATTGGAGCTTCTTATGCCTGTGCTTCTTTGGGCTGGGGTGCTACTTGGGAAGCATAGCTCAATGGCTTCCAATCCAGTCAATGAATAAATGTGAGCCTATAGGTACATATACTGAACAGTTTCAACTAAAACAGTTATAATTGTGATTAACACCTTTAGAGTGGTTTTCTTCAATGACAGCTCTCACAATATTTTAAAATAATGAGCAAATACTCATTTTGAGGAATGATCTTCACTTCAGTTAGCTGGGACTCAGAAGTGGGGAAGTACAATCTAGAAAACCAGGGAAGTGGGATAGGGATGTAGGGTGAAGCTCCTGAGATAGAATAAAGAACCAGAAGTTGTTAGCATGTATACAATGATTCAATTTGAATGAGGAAAAGATAAAAATGGGATGGGAGTAGATTAAAGGCTTTGAATGAGGCAGAGAGAGAACAGGATAAAATTTAGGAATTCAGATAGTAGGGGGCAAAGAGGTTAATTTGAAGAGAGAAAGAACAAGAAAGAAAAAGAAAAAAAAAGGTAGGGGTTGGGGATTTAGCTCAGTGGCAGAGCGCTTGCTTAGCACTCGCAAGGCCCCAAGTTCAGTCCTCAGCCCTGAAAAGAAAAAAAAAATGTAAAAAGGAAAAAGTGAAAGACAGAGCAGGCCCTAGGGGAAGCAGGAATAGCAGTGGTAAAATATAGGAAGGGTAAAAGAGATATTAGTAAGATTTGGGAGATTGCATAAGGGTAGAAGCACAGGTAGGTAAAATAAGGAGGTCAAACACCGTGTACTTCTGACACTAAATGCGCTGCCAGAATCTCTCTTTTCAGGAGGGAGGACAAGGAAATGAACAAATGCCCAAACACAAAAATTAAACAAAAAAGTAACAGAAAAAAAGAGAATAAAAAAGGAGAAATAAAAATCCAGAAAACAAAAGAAAGAAAAAATAGCTAATATTTTTATATGTCCATGAATCGATAAAATTTTCCAGCAATTATTCCAATACACATAGAGAACAGGAGATAAACAGAAGGCAAGAAAGAAAAAATATGTATATACGTATGCAAAATTGGATAAAAAATAAGAAAATTCTTAATGAAACCTTGGAACTAAAAACAGTAAGGGCATCTCTGGGACCTTTGGGAGGAGATGTTCACTTTGCTTCTGGGTTTTGATATAAATGTCTCTCAGTCTGTGGTTATGTGATCTCACATAGAGGACTGGGGTGTCTTCAGACTCCTGGGATTTCTAGGAGGAGCTTCCAATGAAGAGGGTTGATTCTGAAAAGCCCTGAAGTTTGCCAGCTTCTCAAGGGAGCTGCAATCAGAAGACTTAATGAGCAGGGAGCCTGGCAGATTTTTATTCTCCCTCTGCTGGGAGAGGCATATACTGTCTCTTGTAGCAGAAGACTCAGAGCCTTTAACTTGTCATGTGATCCTCCTGGCTAGGGAGAGTGGACAGGTCAGGGAGTTGCTTCCCTTTATTCCACAAACTGAAGACCTCCTAAGAAGGGTGGAATCTGGGCCTGGCCAAGGCCTTCTCTTCCTGGATGAGACTGAAATCCATTGCGATTTCCTGATGCAGTTTTCATAGGCTGCTCTAAAAAGCCAGAGAAAGCTGTCTCCGGGGGCTCGGAATGGCAGCCCGGCTTTCTCACCGAGCAGCAAGTTCCCCTGGGCACCTCAGAGGGCTAATTCCCAGCACAGCTCTCATCTCCCCCAGGGTCACTGTGTCTGTTCAGCTCCACAGTGGCACCCACGGCTGCTTGCAGCCCCATCCACTGCAGCCACTCACAACCTTGGTCGCTGTTGCCCGCAGCCCTGCCACCCATGGAATGCAATCCAAAAAAAAAAAAAAAAGCCACCCTTCTCCATCTCTGGAGGGGTGGATAAAATCCCTTTTTTTCTCTACATTCTGTTCAGTTCCACCACTGTTCTCTGGACCACTCGCTGCCGGCCACTCGCCAGGCAGCCGTGCGCCAGCAGCAGGTAAACAAAGCCCGCAGTAGCGCTGTATTTAAAGCACAGCGGCTTTTCCGTGAAGATGAGTTCGCCAGCTGTTAGAATCCTCCCCCACTCCCAGACGGAATGAAAGCAAGGGCGGCTGCTTGCCGCGTCCCAGCCCCGATGGAAAAAAATTAAAAACCACTCGTTTCTCCCCAGACTCTGCTCCTCAAATCCACTAAGCAAATAGGACTGCGGTTTCAAGATGCTAATCCCCCAAATGCACCTCAAAAAACTGGAAATGAACTGGGGATTTTCCATCCAGTCTCGGAGCCACTGGGGAAGCCGTTTGTCTTCAAATCGCCATCTTGAATCTCCTCCCACTGTGTGCACCACTCTTATTCAATATAGTTCTTGAATCCCCTGCCAGAGCTATCAGACAAGAGAAGGAAATCAAAGAATTCAAGTAGGAAAAGAGGAAGTCAAGTCGTCTCTATTTGCTGATGACATGATTCTATACCTAGAAGACCGAATTAGCTCAACCAGAAGACTTCTAGAACTTATAAGCATTTTCAGCAAAGTGGTTGGCTATAAGATCAACACCAATAAATCACTAGCTTTCCATTACTCCAGCAACAAGTCTGTGGAAGAATAAATCAGGAAATCTGTCCCATTCATCATCTCCTCCAAAGAAATAAAATTCTTGGGCCTCAATCCTACAAAGGATATTAAAGACCTCTACAAGGAAAACTATCAAATTATCAAACACTAAAAAAGAAAAAAGAAATTGCAGAAGACCTGAGTAGATGGAAAAACATTCTATGCTCATGGTTAGGCAGAATTAATATTATAAAAAAGCCATTCTACCCAAAGCCCTATAGAGGTTTAATGCAATCCCCATCAAGATACCAATGTTATTCTTCACAGATATAGAAAAAAACAATTCCCAAGTACTTATGGAATAACAGAAGTCCCAGATTAGCCAAAACATTACTCAGCAAGAAGGAGGAAGCAGGGAGTATCTCAATTCCTGACCTGAAATTATACTACAGAGCTATAGCAACAAAAATAGAATGATATTGGTATCAAAACAGAACTGAAGACCAATGGGAAAGAATAGAGAATTGTGAGACAAACCCCCATACCTTTAATTATCTGATATTTGATAAAGGGGGCAAAAGCACAGTGTGGAAGAATGATAGCCTGTTCAACAAATGGTGCTAGACAAATTGGACAGCCATGTGTAGACAACTGAAATAGGATTCCTACCTCTCTTCCTGCACAAAAATCAAATCAAACTGATTTAAAGATCTGGATATTAAGCCAGCAACTTTAAATTTACTTGAAAAAGAAATAGGATCAACACCACAGGACATAGGGTCAGTGCCGCATTCCTTAACAAAGCTTCGATGGCACAAGCAATAAAGTCAAGATAAATGAATGGGATGCAATTATATTAAAAAGCTTTTGCACAGCTAAAGTATTAGTCAAGAGTGTAAAGAGAGATCCTACAGAATGGGAGAAAATCTTTGCCTGATACAATTCGAACACGGGGCTAATATCCAGAATATACAAAGAATAAAAAAAAAATTAAACACCAAAATCACAAATAATCCAATCAATAAATGGGCTACAGAACTAAAATGAAACTTCTCAGTAGAGCAATTCCAGAAAGCCCATAAATATATGATAAAATGCTTTACATCATTAGCAATAAGAGAAATGCAAATCAAAACTTCACTGAGATTCCACCTCACTCCTTTTAGAGTGGCAAAAATGAAGAATACAAACAATAATAGATGCTGGAGGGGCTGTGGGAAAAAAGGAACACTGTCACATTGCTGTTGGGACTGCAAACTGGTACAGCCACTCTGGAAAGCAGTGTGGAGAATCCTCAAAAAATTAGGGCTGGAACCACCTTATGACCCAGCTATCCCACTCCTGGGTATTTTCCCAGAAGAGTTAGAATCAACATATTATAGTGATGTGGCTTCATCAATGTTTATAGCAGCTCAACTTACTATAGCTAGATTATAGAACCAACTCAGATGGCCCTCACTTGATGAATGGACTCAAAAACTTTGGTACATATATATAATGGAATCCTACTTGGCTGTTAGAGAGAATGATATTATGGCTTTTGCAGCCAAATGGATGGAGATGGAAAAGTTATGCTACATGAGATATCCCAATCTCAATGACTCAAGGGCCAGATGTTTTCTCTCATTTGAGGAAGGTAGATTACAACCAGAAACAGTGAGATAGGTGGCTAAGCTAATAAAAACCTCAACATGTATGAATTTTTACACAAAAAATAGGAACCTTGCCTAGATGCTGGGAGGCATGGGGAGGGGGGCAGGGTGAAGGGAGGGATTAGGAAGGATATCAAGGAGACTGAAGGGAGGGAGTATGGAGGAATTAACTCAGAGGTAAACCTCCAACCTCCACAAGAAGTCCATTTAACACAAGGGTTTAATTGGGGGAAACATGGAACCATGGGGAAACCAATGGGGGAAACCATGGAATGGCATCAGCCTTGGCTTGCTATGTGAATATAGATTTATTCTTGATTGTTTGATAATGATTCCCCCTTAATGGTAAGTCCATATTCAACAAATAAAAGAAAAATTAGGGATTAAGCCACCATATGATCCAGCTATCCTTCTCCTTGGTATGTTTCCAGGGGAGTTAGAATCAGCACATTACAGTGACACAGCAAAATCTATATTCATAGCAGCTCAATTTTAAATATCTAAATTATGGAACCAACTCAGATGCCCCTGACAGGATGAATGGATCCAAAAACTGTGATATATATGTATACATATATACATATATACAGATATAGATATATACCCATGGAGTTCTACTCAACAATTAGAAACAATAATATTGCAGCCTTTGAAGGTAAATGGATGGTGATAGAAGAAATCATATTGAGTGAAATTAGCCTAACCCAGACAGTCGAGAGTCAAATGTCTTCTCTCATCTGTGGATGCTGGAGCTAGACACAGGCCTGTGTAAAAGGTGGTCAACCCTCATATATTAGACCCAGCATAGGTAACACACAGCCTAGGGCATTCATAGATATGTATGGGAAAGGAGCAGGGAGTGTGTAGGTGGGGAGGGGAAAGAGTGAAAGAATAAGGTGAGATCCAGGGGGTAAATCTAATTTAAGAATATATACATATCATATTATTACTTTGGATGCATTTTTGAATGTATAATAACTAAATTTGTTAATTAAAAGAAAACCACTAAGTGTTGGAATAAACTAAAATCAGGTGAGTAAATAAAATTCTTTCTCTCTTTCACTCAATAAATAAATAATATGTTACGCTAAAAAAAAAGAAAGAAAGAAATGTTGCCAATGGGAAACTATCCTTTCTTTACAACACCTTTTTCCCAATTGTTTGATCATGTTAGGGAGTCTATGCCTTTCATTGATTTTTGCGCTATCTTTGAACACGTTAAATTGAAAAGATAACGGATAGTAATGCAGTAATGTAACATAATTCTTTTATATAAATATGCAAAATATGCCCAGTGGAAATACATTTATTTTTCCCCATTGACTGCTTTAGAAATCAGTTTCAGACCTTTATGAAAATTTATTTTAATACTCTATACCAATACCTATGTCTTCTGTCTGCTCTTTTAATTCTCTTTTGAACCTGTAATCTTAGGTAAGTTCCAAAATTAAAAATGGAAATAGATCTTTACATGTTTGAAGGTAAAAAAAAAATATGTTAATAAATTGAATGGCTAATTACCAAATTTATATTTTATGAGAATGGAAGCCAGTATTGGCAAGAGAGGAAGAGTGCTTTTGGATTTCCTCCTTGAGTTTGTTCAAATCTGTCTAGATGTGATCTGGAAATAAATGATTTCTCTCAAGTAGAGGACCTGAAAGGTTTAGAAATCAGGACAATCATTTAGTTTTTGGCCACAGCAATATAAAACTGCAAAAAGTTGGCTGGAAACAAGACAACAAATCAATAATTGACAGGAGAGAAAATTTGAAATTGAAAGGACATTGAATAAAGAGAGCAAGGATAGAGAAAACAGCAATATTTACCTAGCTGAACTAGAAAGGTGGTATTAAAAAAAAATGTGTTATTGTTAGAACCATTATTTGTACTTTAAAAAGTAATGTTTACAGTGTTGCACTTTTAACTTGTTTCATTTCATTCTTCAGATATAAATGAAGAATAAGAAATTGTACTGATGTGAAAACATCAAACCATCCAAATAAACCTAAACTCTGTCTTGTTTAAAAGGAATAAAGGAGCAAGTATATCTTTTTCTCAATAAGCTCCCTTCTGCTTGCAAGAAACAAATATTAGAAAATATCTGATATTTATTTTCTAAACTTGTGATACTAGAGGGCATTTTACCCTACTGGGAAGATTTTCTCCTGAGTACCCAAGAATATAGTTTTGAAAGAATCAATTTCTAACTCCTCAACTTTCACATTTTAAAAATAGGTTTTCCTGAGAATTTTTTTGCATATTCCCCTACGTTTTCCCAGTCCAACTCTCCTTTGTAATTTTTTTTCTGTTGGAAAAACTTACGCTTTAATAGGTCTAAATTTTAGGATAGTGTATGGATCCAGAGTTAAGCATTTCAAACTTCAAATATACCTTTAATGAATGAAATATACCTTTAAATCAAATATTTTGATCTGTACTAGGGTGTTCTTATTCAGATATATATTTTTATGGGGTATACTTAATGTGAAATGTGAAAATACAGAGAAGTTCTTGAGAAATGTTCGACTTCTAAGAAAATTTTCTTTTCTTTTCCCAACATTCTTCCTGCATAGTACATATTACATTTTAAAATCTTCATTTAGCATTTAAAAGTCTACTTTCTTATACTTTTTTAGTTTTGATTGACTTTTTGAAGTAGGAGGCTGATAGTTGAAAAAGATGCCTCAGTGAGAAAAGAGCATATATTTAAATTTCTGGTTTCTCTTATATGGTTGGACCCCAGAACTGCACATGTCTATGTGATCTATGTATAATATGACATTTTGAGTGCCTTAGTTTATTCTCTACACTCTGGGTAACACTTTCATTTCTAGAAAAGGATATTTTAACATGGATTCAAATAGCGTTTTAGGCTTTTAATCCCAGGTGTAGTTTATCTCAATCTATCACTGCAATCTTTGAAATAATAAAACAAAAGATATACTCACATAGGGGATTATTTTAACATTTATGAGACAAAAATGTGAATGGAGAAAGTAATTACTGGGGCTGCAGTGGTGGTTTGGCAGTTATAGCGTTTGCCTGGCATGTTCAAGTACACAGGTTCAAACCCCAGCACCAATGTACACAACTAAGTGTCAGAGCAATGAAAGCCATGTGAAAAACTCAATAAAAATTGATTCTCTCTGTTTCTCTCTCTTTCACAGGCCTCTCTTTTAAAAAAAACAAAGTAATTAGTGTTCAAAATAAGTTGATGTTTAAAATTGCTATGCTTGTCAAAAATGAGTTATAACCTATTTTATTTCTCATTTATTGCATTCTCCTAAATTCAGAGGTATGAAATATATAAAAGTAAGAAAATTTGTGTCTAGGAGTACTGATCCAGGTACCTGTGTGATCTGGACATTTTCTTATGACAGCACATCTTTACATCTCTATGTGATCTGCAATGTCCTTAAAATATGGAAAAGGAATGAGGAAATGGAAGTGGTAGATTTGGTAGTAGATTTTGGAAGTTATAGTTAGTGTTAAGATCAGGGTTGGTGTTTTCCCCTATCATTGACCTTTGGATTACTGGTTTACCACTCAAAGAGTTCAGAACAGGTTGAAGTTCATCACTCCTGGTCAAATTGTTTGCAAATTTTTGAAATAGACTTACTCTCTCTAATTGTTCTTGTCAGGTCTTTTGGTCACAGCTTTTTCACTGATAATTACTGTTTCATGACAGAGACCTTAGTTATTTATAAATCACATTATGTTCAAAAGGACAAAAACAAACACAAAAAGAAAATAAAAGTATGAAGTAACTTTTAAACTGGAGACGTGAACTCAATAACAAATTGCAGACAATTTGACCAGGAGTGATGAACTTCAACCTGTGCTCAACTCTTTGAGTGGTAATCCAGTATCATCCAAAGGTCAATAATAGGGGCAAACACTGTGTTTTAAAAATTAAATAGTAAGTCTGAAAAACCATGACTTGAGAATAAATGTAGGAAATCAAAAAGAAAGATAGGGGGACTCTGAAAAGAAATGCAAGCATTATGGAAATGGGATTTTAGATCTTCCATATGCTCAAGAGGAAAAGCACATAATTGACCCTCTTGTTTTAACAAAAAATACCCTCCCAAAAGCAGTACATTTTTACTTTACATACTTGAAAATACAAAGTCTCAAGTTAAAATAAATAAAAACATTTACTGCTTACTTCCCCAGAGAAATATAGGCACAATAATGTATCCCAGATAGTTAACTGGTGAAATATGTTGACATCTTTCAAGCAGATGTTACCAATACGCTTAATGCTTGTTAACTTAAGACAGCAAGGCCCGTCTTCTTTCTGCTTCTGAGTGTGGTAAGACATCTCCATGCAGGCACATCATGAGATCCCCTCTTGCCTAGTGGTAGAAATAATTCTTGGAATGTATGGCTCAGATGACACTTGCTATGAAAGAAATCTTACAATTTTGTTGGACTTATGTGGAATTTAGTATGATAAAGGAGATAAAAAAAAAACCCTAAAATTCTAAGATCTGTTTTAGATGGCTAACAAGTAGAAGAAATGCTATAGAGACATGAAGCAAAGATATGGAGAATATGCTCTCCCAAATGCAAACAAGCAAACAAACAGTATATATACAATTATATATATAATTAAATGAGGAAGATGAAGAATAAAGAAGTAGATGGAGAGCATAGAGAGAAACAAAGCTACATGTCACAATTTTGTTCCTGGAAATAGAAGAATAACTTCTGTGAAACAAACCTTATTGTAGATAGCAATTGTTAATTGGATACAATATTTTTCAAAGCAATAGTTTGAAAACCTTAGATAAAAAGAAAAATTAGGCAAAAAGCAGAGAAGAATTGACCTTCTTGTTTTGGTTTTATTTTTAAGTAGCTATCTCAATTGCCCAGGCTGACCTTGAGCTCTGGGATTTAAGTCATCCTCCTGCCTTAGCTTTGCAAGTAGTTGAGACTGTGAGGAGCATGACCACACCCAGCTAAGAGTCAACTGTTAGAAGAAGAAACATATGCTGGGTGAGATTCATGTATATATGGCTCATTGCTAAAGTCACTCCTATTCCATTTAGAAAATAGGGCCTATAAATCAAAAAGAGGCCAACAGCTCTTCTGATGTTAGGATGAAATGTTAAGTGTCTGAAATGTGATGGGGCTGAGAGCATGGTTTTGGCAGACAGAAGGATTCACAAAATGTATAGGAAACAAAATTTCCTTTCTACTTTATTGAAATCCTTGGATAACACCAGGACAGGACATGTGTGGTCAAGATGTCAAGAACTCCAGCAAATCAAAAGTGGGAGGCCTGAAGAAACTACAGCAGATGCAACTTCAGAATTTTGAGTCCAGCTAAATTAACAATCTGAAGAGAAGTCAGTACCATTCAGAGGAAAATAAATAAATCTACATTATTTGCAATACATCAAATATATAATACTAAGTGTATAAGGAAAGTACAGTAAAATTGCAGAAAAACAAAAATAATGAAAATTCTGGAAGCAGATAGAAACAGAATGGTGAGAGAAACGATGTACATGTTGGCCGACTCCTCATCAGAAGCTAAAAAAGGAAAGGAAGCAAAGAGCAGCAAAACTTTCTTTTCTCACCCATTGCTAACTTCCTGGCTGAGAGCCCTATAACAAAACACAGCAAAGGAAAATAAAAGCATACACATTTATTTAAAACAGTATAAATTTTACATTACACAGAAACCTTCACAAGTAAAAGAAAACCCAAAGAATCAGGTAAACCTATACACTTGTATACCAAGTTTGATGAAGTGGGTACTTGTAGAGAAAAGTAATTGTAAGAAGTATGATCTAATGACAATAAACAGGAGGACATAGGAAAATCTGTAGGTATTCTCTGCTAAGTCTCTGTCTTTAGGGATAAGTCACTTCTTTCTTTCGGGTATATAGTGGGTAACCGTGCAGTGAAGGTCTTTACCTACATCTTTGGAAAGCCAACTAAGTTTTATGTCCTGCTTCAGAGGAGGCAGTCAAGAGGATGGTGAGGTCAGACTTAGTTCTACACTTTTCTCAAATGCCAAGGTGAAGTATTTTGAGATGGAACATCCTGAGCCCTGTCATTAGGAAATGAAATCTGTAGAGTGTGTAAACAAGTTTTTCAAAATCTGTATCAACCAAGAATTGGGTCTCTAAAGTTTTATTTTTTTTCAGTACTTGAAAAAAAATAATAAGAATTCAGATAAATAAAAATTGAGGGGGCTGGAGCAGTGGCTCGGTGGTTTATGGCGCTTGCATGGCAGGCGCAAGTACACGGGTTCAAACCCCAACTCCCATGTATGCAACTAAATGACAGAGCAATGAAAGCCACACGAAAAACTCAATAAAAATTGATTCTCTCTCTCTCTCTCACTGTTCTTCTCTGTTTAAAAAAATTGAATTAGTAATGAGGGAGTATCCCTTCTCTTCATGGAATAAAAATGATCTTTGAATAGAAGGGAAATATGAACACATGGAAATTAAGATCTATAGGAAGAAAAGCAGAGTACAAGAACTGGTAAGAGTCTGGATAAATATATGACTCTACATATTTTTCAGTTTCTAATTATTGAAGATCTAGATGACTATTTAAAACAAAATTCTAAAGATGTGTTTGGATTTTAGCATAGGAAATGTAATATATGTAACTGAAATAGAATTTAAGGCATAAATAAGTAGAAATATGTAAGTATTTTACATTGTTCTAGTAGAGGTAGATTAGTATAGATTAGCAACTCTCAATAGATCGTGATAAATTAAATTTACATACTCTAATTCCCTGAGAAACTATTAAAAATAGTTCAAAGAAACATAGCAAAAGCCTGTGATAATCTGAAATTGAATACTGATAAGAAATTGATAAATTTAAAAGGAAAGGAAGGTGTCAAATGGGTTAAAATTATATGTTACAAAATAGAAATAAATAATATAAGAAATCCAGACTTTCTATTCTAATAACAGACAAAATTGACTTCAAGAAGAAGAATATTACCAAAGAAGGGCAAGTTCATTGCAGGTATAACTGATCAATTAAAAATGCCAAGTCTATTCAAGAAATGGTGTTAGAACAACTGTATATTGATATGGAAAGGAAAAACAAACTTATTTTCTATCTCACAATGTATACAAAGCTAATTAGAAATAAATCATAGAATTATATATGAAAGAAAGTCAAAACAATAAAAATTCCTTGAAACTTGGGAGTAGGTGAGATATCTTAACACAGAAATCAATAACCTAATAAATTAGGGAAAATTTTTGCTTGTCAGAGACATTGATAAGAAAGTAAGTAAGTGAACTACACAGAAGAAAAATATTTGCAATGACAACAGATATATATATATATATATATATATCGTATATATATATGTATGTGCATATGTTTATACATATATGTAAATATTGTACAAATGTGAAAGTCTCCTGTATCTTTTCAGGTTTGACTCTCACCTTCTGTAGTGTATCTGTCTAACCAAGATTTCTTTTTATTTGGCCCCATAAAGCTAATTATCAAATTAATGCATGTATTTGAAATTTTGTAGGATTTCAGAAAACAGGAGAGTTAAACACGCTGGGAAAAAATTGAAATGTTTGTTACTGTCTACTCTACTTGGATATAAATGACTTATTTTTTTTTCTACTTGGAATAAATCATGGAACAAATCCTGCAACTTAATGGCCGCATACCATGTGTTTATCTGAGCCTGTATTAATCTTCTGTGGCAAAGATCTTACAGCATGGCACTATGCTGAAACCACTACTTTGTCAAGCTTGTTTTCATCTTCAAGTAATCATCCAGGAGCATGGAAAACAAATTAAATTGAAAGATGAAAATGACCAGTGCCTCTTCATCCTTTACCTCCTTAAAGGTAGTATTCATCTCAATCCTTTATCCCCAAATGAAGATATTATTATTTTTATTTTCTCTAACAAAATTTAGAGAGAACAATTTAAGAAACTCCATGTAATCCTCTCATTATGACCACTATTTTTCAAAATACAACAAGGTCCTAATATGGAAGTAGCAACAACTGCTGAATACATGAATTCCGTTTAAGTATTCAAAGAAGGGGGAAATGACCACTTAGTATTTCCATTAATGCTATGGAAACAGTGTGAGCAGAACCGTGCTTACTATACAAATAATTACCTCTTTTGCCCACTTTTGCATGGGGCAATGATGTCTTTTTCTCTTACTTAGGTATTAATATAAACTCAGATCCCATGTTCAAAAGACTTCAAAACACCTAAGTTTTATACTTTTCCACAGATAATTGAGAAAGTAGCAGCATTATAATATAATACTTACAGGGCTCATATATTTGTACATTATATATTTTGTATACATACACACACACACACACACACACACATATACAATCCTACAGTATTGCAAGGTTTTTCCTCTTGGGGCATCAGTTATCTTTCCAGTCAATGAGTTTAAGTTGAAAATCGGCATAGATTGGTGCAAAGACTGGGTTCATTGCTTGATTTCATGTCTGGGCATCTGTATTAAAAATTTTGCCTACGTTTCCTTGTGTTTTAAGCAGCATTTTCACCCCTGTGACCTAAATACCTGACAAGAACATATTTAGATGAGGGAAAGATTATTTGGCCCTCAGGGTTTCAGTTCATAGATAGCAACTCCAAACCTCTGGGCATAAGATGAGGCAGGACATCATGGTGGAAGAGTGTGGTGGAGAAAGCAGCTCAGGACATTGCAGCAGGAAACAGAGACACTACTCCACTTAACAAGGACAAAATATAAACCCCAAAGGCAGGCCCACAGTGACCCACCTCCTCCAGTTACACCCTACCTGCCTACACTTACCATCCAGTTAATCCATTCAACTGGATTAATGCAATGATTGGGTTAACTATCTCATAACCCAATCATCACCTCTAAACCTTCTTGCATTGTTTGACACTTGAACCTTTGGGGGACATTTTGTACCTAAACCATAACACCTTCATTAATTATACTCAAAGTATGAGTAGTATTCTTTTTGCTTTCTGTTCTTTGTTGAAGGTGCACCATGTCATGCTAACAATTTCCACAGTTCTCTGAACATGAGGTATGCATAGCTGATACTCCACTCATGTTTTTTAAATAGAGATAGGAATAGTGAGAGAGAGAGAGAGAGAGAGAGAGGAGAGACACAGAGAGAGAGAGAGAGAGAGAGACACAAAGAGATAGAATCAGTTTTGCATATAGTTTTTCATGTGGTTTCTGTTGCTCAACACTTTGTTGTGTCTGCGTTGCCAGGGTATGAACCGCCTTCTCATGCACACCAGGCAAGTGCCATAACTACTAAGCCACTATTCCAGCTCTGAGACTCTCAATTGTTATTTACAGTGCTATAAACCCTTGGCTTTTTATAATTAGGCACTGAAAACTGTTCTCTTCAGCCTCTCCAGTCATCAATCCACCTTGTCTTACAGAGGGAACCATCATTGAGTATCTTAGTGATACTGGATGTTTTGTCCAGCATACCTCTATGATCTTAAGGATTGCACGCTCTGGATAATATGCCCAACATACTTACATGGCGGGTCTTCCCCACCAGCTAGTTGTGGTCACCTTATAATCACTCCACTACTATCTGCTTTATTCAGCACAAATTACCTCTTATATGATTTTAGAAAATTCCTAATGGTGAGTTGTCATAGTCTCCTGGAATTCCAGATAAGGCTCCTAACTTAATAAACTGTCCCTATTCAATTTCATGTTCTAGATTCCTTAAATAATTAACCTCAGAATCTGATAGCACTAGTTCCCCTAGTACATATTGCCTAGTTCCTTTAAGGGATAGTCCCTATCTTTACTCAGAAACTCTAGGATGATGCTTACAGCTGGTTTATAGTGCAGTAAAGCAACAGTTTAGGCTTAGCAGATGAGAGAAGAAGGATGAGTCCTGGGAAGGAGGGATTTTTCTTTTTGCACAGACAAGCCTCTGCAGGGTTGCTAGTGATGGCTGTTCAAGAATTGGTGCATGATTGGAAATTTCAGAGAAGTCCGGGCAATCAATCGTCATGACATCTACTTAGATGCCTTTATCCTGTGTGCCATGGATCCAGGGTTTCAAGAACAGTTCTCTGACTTAGAATAGCAGTTGCGATTTAATTAGATAAGTAATTTTTGGTTTTCAGCTTACCACGCAGAGAATTTCTTAAATGTAATCAGAAGCCCTTCAATTTTCACACTTGACTTTTAGTTGTCAGTTATTCTGACCAGTTGGTTTTATTTCCACTCAAGTTTCAATTTTGCTAAATATTTGCTATTTGATGCAGTTAGTCAGTTAGCTATCTCAAACATCTTGAGCCACCAGTCTTCCAGCTCATCCTTCTGCCTTCCTAACCACTTAAAACCTGGACCACCACCTGGTGTCAGTGGCTGTTTGTGCTTCACCTATTATTTATGATTGCATATTCATTGACAACCAGGCAATAAATAAACTTGTTCCCTCTCGTATTTAACCATTCCTACAACCAGCTGTGGTACATTGAATTCTCTAGAAACACATGTCAAAACAAACTTTAGTATAAAGATATCTTTTTAGGAACTGGTATATGGAAAAGGAAAAGAATAGAAGCTGGGCTGTATCGAGATAGCAGTAGAACTCTAATGCAAGCCAAAGTTTCAGTCAACCTAGTTAGGATCTCTGGAGCAAGCAATGGACTTTGCAGTGGCCCTTGTCAGGCTTAAATACCTGTTTTTTTTTTTTTCTTCTGCTTAAGTCAGTCAAAAATAGTGGCTCCTTTTAAAAGACTATGTTGTTAGTCGGGATTCTCCAGAGAAACTGAACCAATAGGATGTATGTATGTATATATATACACACATACACATACATAAAGAGAGAGAGATTCATTATGAAGAACTCACTCAAACCATTAAGAAGACTGGTAAGTCCAAAATCTACAAAATAGATAAAAAAACTGGACACCTAGGAGAGATGATGCTATTTTAGTCTGAAGGTCCTCTGCTAGAGAATGCTCTCTTGCTCATTTTGTTCCATTCAGGACTTCCACTGATTTTGAAGGGCAGCTGAACTGCTCAAACTCCACCAATTTCAATGTTAATCTTCTCCAAAACACCTTCCCCCAAATACCCAGAATATTTACTTAGATACTTGTGCAACCATGGTCCAGCCAAGTTGATACATTTACCATAATAAAAATTTGAGCCTCAACTGAATGGTTCTCTACTGTGGTGACTTTGAAAGAGCTGCCTACTCTCCTAGTAAGTGGACAAATTCTTTGAAGGGAATGTAGACATTACATGTTTCCATGTCTACCTATGCAGTTTGTAATTTTTGATTCTGAGGTCATCTTCACTGAGAAGTATTTATTCTGTGGAAGACTAGTGTTTCTTGAACTATGGACATATATCTTATTTATTATTTTTTACAGAAAATACCATATTTTATTTATTATTTTCTTTCATTAGTTAATCAGCTTTCATATTAACTTCATACTTTGGAATTCTCAAATCATCTCATCAGATAATGGTGTGTGAATTTTGTTACATATTGAACTCTAAATAGCAAGATTTCTTGCTGCTTCTCTGAGATTTGGGGTGGAAAAATCAAAATGTCCACAAATGTTTTAAATCTTACAAGAGAACAGTTTTTTTTTTTTTTAAGAGAACAGTTTTTTATAAGGGTTTTACTTCTAAATTTTGGCTCAATATGGAGAAAAAGAAGTTTTTCTTTTTGTAGCATTCATGTTAATCCCTAGCTTCTGTCTCTTATGGCTCATGTCTATGACTAATCTTCTCAGGAGATTCAGTTCCATGCATAGACTTATCGTTTAATTTCATTATCCGATTTTCAGGCTTTCTACACTGAAATTTTCTTCCCTCTTCCCTTTCTTTTTGTCCAACTTGTATATTTATAACAATGTCTATTCTATATATGTATTGTTCTTTCTAAATTTGAAATAAAATGGGTGATGTTATTCATTACATCACTTGGAGAAAATAATTGAAAGAACCATAGGAAGTTATTTGACATGAGATTGGGCATTTAAAGTAGAAGTGAATTAAACAAAGCTTTTGTATGGTTGCTTAGATAACCTCCATGACTTCTGAAGATGTCTAAGATGGTAAGAGAATTTGGAATAGAAAGGTCTAACATAAACTAGATGACATATCTTAATGTACCGTTCATGAGGCCAGTAAACTATCTTGATAAACAGAGGTAGAATGTGGCATGAATTTCAAAATAGGAAAATAATCATGATGGTAAGTATACAATTCTTTCAGTTTAGTAGCGAGTACGTGGAAGAACATTAGTTGCAGAAACTGAAGTATGGAGAAAGTACTGTTGAGAGCAGTGGTCCTCAACAGTCGTGGAGCGGGTTCTATGAACCTGAAGAATAGCCATCTCTTGACTATAGGGGTAAGAGGCTGAGAGAGTACAGGGAGAACAGAGTCATGAAAGTGATGATGGTCAACAGATTTTGGAAGAACACTGAGTAGACTTCAGAGTTAAGCAAAGCAGACCCGTGTCCTTAAACTAAATTTAAAACACACAGGGATAATGTTATTATGATTGTGATCTACTTATTTTAGATTTAGAGAACATTTATTCTACCTAATACATCTGATTTATATTTGATGCCTCTTTATAGAAAATATCTTTCACTAATGGTAAACTTGTGACACAAAATTTAGGAGCACTTTTAAAATACTCAGGTTTTTCTTTAAATGGATGGCATTTCTTTAACACTCTTTCTGACTCTTTATTCATTGCTTCTTTAGCACATCTCAGGAGTAGATAATTTGATGTATGGAAATCACAAAATTGATTTATTAAACAATTGTTGATGGTTATGATTTTTACTGATCCTGTCTTTGTCTTCATTCCATTTATCTCATGCTCTTCTACGCATGTGTTTCTTTCTTTTTTTTCCTCCTGCCTTCTCTCTTCTTCTTTCCTTGCTTCATTACTTTTTTTTTTATTTTTCCATTTTCAAGATTGTCTTGCTTTCTCCTACCCACCATTTTTTTATTTCATCTTTCTCCTTGATTCTTTTTAATTCCATATCTAATACCTGTCATTTGGGCTAAAAGTACTATGCATCCTATATATTTTGAGGTTTGTACATCTGTTGTACAATAACAAAAAGCAACATGGGGAAGGAAAGTATTCTGTTAAACTGGTTTGAACAATGCAGAAAATAAAGTCAAAGAGAGTAACAAATGAGAAATAAAGGGGAAACGGTGAACCAAAAAATTGTTAAGAAAAGTTCACATTTAAATTCTATGAATAAATATATTGAATGTCTTCTAAGAAACAGTACTCTATGGACTGAGAATAAAATTAAAATGTTGCCACAGAGTAACTCACAGTATAATCCAGAATATTAGGTATATTTATTTAATCATACCTATTGTCTCCTTAGCACATGGTTTTATGAGTGTTATTTCTTATGTAATTACCTGATTAACCATAGTTTACATCTGGATCTCCTACAATTTTACTCTGTTTGGCAGAGCCACAGAAGTCTACCAGGGGAAAAATGATTCTTTCACTGATGTAGCAGTAACTAGAGAAAATATTACCCCAGGGACAAATGAAATAAAGTTAAGGGCTAGTGGGTAATGAGCTTACTATATACAATATACCAAGGAGAGAACTTATTCTCAACCTGACAAATGTGAAAATTTTTGGTGGTCACTTTATTGAAAGTTGAATTGCAACTAATTGCTGTACAATTTTGAAAATTTTCTGAGTTGTTTTCTATATTGTGTGAAATATATTTTCATTATTGTGACCAAAACACTTAACAAGAACCTCACAGAAGAGGGAAACTATATTTTGAATTATGGTTCCAGAGGTTTTGTGCATAGGTTAGCCAAATCCATGACTTCTGAGCCCAAGGTAAAACAGGACATCATGGTGGGAGGGCATGGTAGAGGAGCACTGCTCCATTCATGGCAGCCAGGAAGCAGAGAGGCAAAGGGGATGGGATCAAACTTTCCAGGGCACACTCACAGTGTCTCACCTCTTCCTGCCATGCCTCACTTGGCTATGAATAATATCCGGTCAGTCCACTCAAGTGAGGATGGACTTACTATGTTCCAATTCTCATAATCTAATATTTTCACCTCTGAAAATTTATGCATTAATATAAGTAGCTTTTGGGGAACACCTTATATCCAAATCATAGCATTCCATTCCTGGCCCCCAAAATCTCATATCCATCTCACAATTCAAAATGTACTTATTCCATCTCTAAGAGTTACATAGTCTTAACAGTTCTAGCGTTGCCCAAATGTCCAAGATTTGCCTCCTCTGAGACTCCAGGAAAAGTCTTGGCTGTGAATCCCTGTAAAATTTAAAAGCAAGTTATGTATAACCAGTATACATCATCAGAGAATAAACATCCCACTCCAAAAAAGGGTAATAGTGGCATATAAAGACGGGATGTCAAAACAAGACAAATTCAATGGATAAAATGTCTTATAATTCCACATACAGCATCTGGGACATATAGCATTATTTTTAGTACAATATAATCACCAATCCAAACTACACTGATATTTGAAGAGGTTGTAATGAAAACATGCTCTGTTCTCAATTTTCTAAAAATTTCAGTTAACTAATTTCTGGAAAGAATATAGTTAAGTAATTTTCTAAATTTGGAAAATGTTAATAGACCATATGGATTATTTCAATGAAATCGATTGAAAATCTCTTTCATATTTATTCCCCTACACTGAAACCTCTGCCAATTTCCTTTTCTTCTCAGATAAAAGAAGTGTGACATGTCTATTGCTCAAAGAAAAAAACTTTCACCATCTCAGCAAATTATTCAGCTCTGCCTTGTAAACATCTTTCAGAGTCTTCTCAGTTGAGAAAATCATGATAAATTTCTTTGGCATGTGTAATAGAGTCTACATCCCTAGTAATACGCTTTTTGTTCTTTACTGTCTTCTCTTACTTTGCAACTAGACACTGACTTCCTCGCCACAGCAAACAAGCAACCACTCTGCTCACCAACTACAAATATTTTCCTTTAATGAAAATGTGCTTTCTTTTTTTGTTTTAAGAGAAAGAGGGAGGGAGGGTAGGAGAAAGAGAGAGAGAGAGAGAGAGAGAGAGAGAGAATCAATTTATTTTAGCCTTTCATGTGGCTTTCCTTGCCCTGACACTTTTTTGTGGATGTGGTACTAGGGTACAAACATGCATCCTCACACTTGCCAGGCAAGTGCAAGAACTGCTGAGCCACCACTCCAGGACCCTGACTACGCACTTTCAAAGCTCAGCTTCAGAGACCTCTTGTGCCTCTCCCTATAATATTCATTTCCTCTGGTTTTGACTGTCAAAATCTTTAACTTTTTTTTTGGTTTGTTTGTTTTCACTTTTACCCCTCCTTAAAAAGCTTCCCAGAATGTGACCCTATGACTAGGACATTTTCTATCCAGCAGAAAATATATAAGATGAATAAAGTCTAGAAATGATAGGAAGGTAGAAAGAACACGAATTTGGGAAAGGAAGAAAAGCACAGGGAAATTGATAGAGGAAAAAAAAAAAAAAGCTTCCTGTTGAAACAGAGTTCCCTGAAAGTGAAAGTATCACTTTGAAAGAATGCTAATTCTAAAATACACAATAATTTGACTAAAGAACATGCATGCTTTCATTTTTTTTTTCTTTTTCAGAGAGACAGGGAGAGAGAGAAAAAATTAATTTAATTTAATTTAATTTTTACATCAGACCTTTGTTTCTCTGACACTTAGTTGTGAATATGGTGCTGGAGTTTGAACCCATGTCCTTGTGCATGCCAGGCAAGTGCTCAGACCACTGAACCACTGCTCCAACCCTGCATTCAGTTTTAAAAGATAAATTCTTTAGTAACAATATGAGGAAAATTGAGGATGTGAACACAAATTATACCCTATAATCTACCCTGCATGAAAGCAATAGCATATTTTTGGTGTAGTAAGTGTCAGTCAACCTGTTAAGGGTTCTACAGTCAATATGTCAATTACCTGTTTGTTGTTTGCAATGTTTTCCTACGGACCCTATTTCTGTTTGATGTTAATACACTAGTGGCAGGGATATGTTCTGAGTAGTGTATCATTAGGTGATTTCTTCTTGTGTGCACGTGGAATGTGGTTCCACACACCTATAAGGGCTTATGTCAATCATTTGATTTATCCTCTTGGTGAAATCAAGAGAAGGAAAGAGGAGATGCATAAGCACACTGATGACACAATATGGCAGAATGTTGTGCAGTAATTTTTTTAATAAACAGAAGAAAAGCATTCTAAAATAATGACAAAACTTACAATATAGAAAATACAGAAAGCAGTAACAGTTGATTATTATCATTGTCAAATGTTATATACTGAATATAGTTATGTGTGCTATATTTTTATACAAATGAAGTGTAGTAGGTTGTTCATTTCAGTTTCAGCACGAACATGTGCACAATTACAACAGTTCAGATGTCAATAGGAGATAAGAATTTTTTCCTCCATTATTAACTTATGGGACTCCTTTGGTGTATACAATCTGGACTTGAATGATGATCAAAAGGTCATGCTGTGTGTCACTGTGCATCTAAATGCTTGATTTTATTGAATTCTCATCACTTTCTTCATTTTGCAGATAAGGGAAATACTAGAAGGCTTAAATTACATACCCAAGGTGTTGTTTGCGAAAGACAGAATTATAAAATTTATAAAAATTCAATAATTCTCCCAAGATCACACAATGAGGTTGGATCTGAAGCTAAGGATTTTGAATTCTCAAATCAAGAATCTTTCCTTTAACTATACATCACTAAATGAATTTGATTTATTAAGTTCTAAAGCATTCTAAAAGGTTCTTTACCATTTTCTGCCTATTACTTTGGAAGCCTTTGAGTCAAAATAGTGCCTTTCCTTTTGAAAATGTAAAGTTGGTAATTTAACTCTATTGCATATGCAGGAAAATATTCTCAATATCACTATTACAAAACATCTAGGCCTTCTTAATGAATTCTTTTCTTGTTATTGACTTGTGCTCAAAAAATAAATGCACATCAAACACTGCTCTGCCTTTTCCTGATTTCTTTAACTTTGGAAGAGAACATTAAATGGTATTTAGTCACTTTTAGAAGCAATCCGCCATTCATCAGCCTATTAGGTGCAACTAGTAATGCTAAAGCAAGTGATTATAAAATAACAAAAGCCCAGAACTTGTATTTTTTTCTTCACATAGGAAAGGCAAATTAGTAATTACCTTGCATGCCTCATTTAGCAGACTGGCCAGAGGACAGGAAAAGGTTTATTCAAGAGATTTCATATGGTAGGGTAGAGGCTCCTCAACTGAGAACCTTCTGTTCATTTCTTGTGTTTTATACAAGTCCCACTACTGCTATTTCAAATTATCTCAATAATTCGTATGTACTAAGACAGAAAAGTTCTTTCCTACAGTTTGCTTTAAAAGACATCAATCACATGACATTAAATTCCTTTGATATGTTCTTTTCTTTAAACTTGTCATGAGTCTAAGTAGCATCATTTTCTTCCGTTTGTTGCACATAGAAAAGGATGAGATTTAGTACACAATGAGCGGCAATTTTCTGAACTTAGACTCATTCTAAGGTGCCCCAGATAGATCACTTCTCGTGGTTAAGGCTCAAGGTAGGGCACAAATTTTGATCACTGACACTGGCAATCTTAAGAGAGGGTTTATGCAGACATCAAATATGGAAAATTCATAGCAAAATGACTAAGATAAATCATTGTGATTCTTATTCAAACTCTAATGATATGATTGATTTACTGAGAAGAAATGGAAAGACTTAAGTATCTGCTACAATTTAGATATGAGGTGATCCTCAAAAGCTCATGCATGACACAATGTAAGAATGTTTAAAGTTGAAATGATTGGGTTATGAAAGCCTTAATTCAATCAGTTAATTAATCCCCTGATAAGAATTAACTGAGCAATTGTCATAGGCAAGTAGGATGTGACTAGAGGAGGGTGTCATTGGGGGCAAGACATTAAGATTTATATTTTGTGTAAAGTTCTCTCTCTGTTTTCTGGTGCAATGTCTGGAGCTGCTTTCCTCTACCACACTCTTCTGACTTGATGCTCTGCATCATCTGGAGCCTGAGGAATGGAGCCTGCTGTCCAGGACCAGACCTCTGAAACCATGAGCCCAAAATAAACTTTTCCTCCTCTGTAATTGTTTTTGTTAGGTCTTTTGGTCACAGCAGAGAAAAGGGTGACTAAAATGATATCTTTCCTTAGTAAAATACAGTGTGAGTTTTTTTACTTTTATAAGGTCGCAGACTCCATAGGTGGCTTGGAAAAATATGAATGAACTTTGCATTTTCTTCAGAAGGCAGAAGGCATGCTAATGCAGATGCACAAGAAATGTTCTGAAGTCATGTGGCTTTCAACAGCCAGACAGCAAGCCTTTCAAGGAGCCCTTAGCAATGGTGAAGTCCATGTGATGTCAATTTCATTCTGTAACATAAAATAAAAGGTCTTCTTTGGCTAATATATTCAACTGGTCATGTATTCATCTAGATTCCAGGCAGAGCAAAAGCATTGTGCTTCAGAAATAAACATGTATTTGTTGGACTTGTTCTCTGTTTTTAATAATTTTAGATAAAATACTTATTTGGACTATGAACATCAGAAGAAAGAATTGTGTTAACAAGGCAAACTGCAAAATTTGGGATTTGGAATCAGAACCACTTGTGTTCAAGTGTCTAGAAATTGGTATTTTAAAAATATTTCTGTTAAATTCTGAAATAAAATGATTTAATAAGGTAATAGTACTTGTATAAGGGCATCCTTTTAATAGTAAAATGGGGAAATACATGTGAAAAACATAATGAACATGCTAGCAATGCAAAAACATTCTTTTTTAAAAGTACAGTGTACCTTTTCGTAAGTGTCATTTAATTCTCATTAAATTCTTATAGCATTATTAAGATGAAATTATTGAGAAGTTGAATGAGGTGGCTTGCTTTAGCAACAATTTTGGCTTAGGAAAACTAACCAATTAGACTTCACTTTTCTAATTCTTTCAAAGATCACTGGAATTTTTTTTCCCTTTGGTTGACTTAACAATGTCCCTCCCTAAACATCCTTAATTCTTTGAATGGATATTTCTGGATTGTAAAGATTGACATTTTGTTGGTCTTTATATGTATTTTTTTAAAAAGTAAAAGTAGGTTTCTTGTATGAGATAGAAATGCCAAACAAATGGAAAAAATAATCTGTTTGGTGAAAATGGTGATGTGTCAGATAAGTGAGATTAACGGACTGGCTGTGGAAGATGGAACGTTGGGCAGCAGGAATAGCAGTTGAAGTCCTGGACTAGTGATACATAATGCATAGACAGAGTAAGAGAGTGACAGGAAGATGATGCAGTTCATTCAGATAGTCCACAAAGGAGGGCTGGATTTTGGAGAAGACAACATATCTTTTTTTCTGTACACTTTGAGTCTCTAGCTCACTCTTGAAAAAAAATCCTTCAGTCAATAGGCATTTGACCTTGCTGTACAAAGTAGAAATGAGGATTTGATATGATCTTTTGGGCTTCTTATCACAAAGGTGACAGTTAAACCATAGATATGTAAGAAAAGTGTGAAAAAGGATAGGGCCAATGACGGAAAACTCATTTCTTAGCATATCGCTCCAGAACAAAGCATAATGCCATATACTTTGCAAGTAATCAATACATACTTGTAAACTGTGGAAGTGAGAGATAGGACTACCTAATGTCACTGTTAATACCTATTGTTATTACAATTATAACCTCATTCACCCTGCCATTACTGCTATTATTACTACCATATTCTGGTCAAATTTTTAAGCATGAGTTTAGATTTTCTCTGTGTTTTCCTTTTTCTTCTTTTTACCCTTTCCCTAATTATGAGTGGAGTCTTACTTTTCCTCCCTGAGCCTCCTATGTCTTTGCAGAAGAATTAATTTCAAGGCAGTCCTAAGAGGCTAAAGTAATTCTCCAGACATGCTTTGTGAACAATTTTCCCATCCCCCAAAATCTAGATGAGACCAGAACTAGGGCAAAGGAGTGAAACCAGATATTTTCAACTAACCTCTACTCACCTGAAGCTAAAATATTCATAAGAAGAATGTGAAATTTTATAGAACAAAGAGTGATTGTAGCAGAATCTAGAATAGCATGAGTAGGAAAAGGACTACATGGGAAACCTCTCCCCACAATCTTGGGGAAGCTGAACAAACTCATAGTCAAGCAGCCTGACATCATGAAACAGACTACAGACTATGTAGCTGACTTCCTGAGTTCAAATGCTGGTGTTCCTAGTTATAAGGTCTATGTCCTTGGGCAAGTTACTTGACCTCTCAGTGTACCAATTTCCTCACCTTTAACATATTGTGACTCATTGAAATACTTGAAGAATTAAGTGAGTTAAAGTACTTGGAAACATGTGAACTGATGTTCTTTAGACATTACCTTATTTAATCTCAAAATACCCAGTGAGATTTCCATTTTGCTCAAGACAGGCTTTGGGATGTAGTATAACTTGATCAAGCTCTGTTAATGAATAAGAAGCAAGGCCAGTATTTAAAACTAAATCATATGTAGTGAGCAAACATAGTGACATAATAACAAATGCTGACTGCAACCTTCCAAAAGACCATTGGAAAAAACTGTTGAACAAAGCCAAAATTTTTAGAAGTGCAGAAAGTTAAGACTCTACTTTGACAGTCTTATTTTAGAGGTACTATTTTTAAGACTTTAGAGCCTAGGCTGCATGTAGCTACAATGGATTTTGACAACTCAGCAACTAGTTTAATTGGGCAGCTGATGGTCTCACATTTGTGGGCTGATGACCACAGTGAGGGTGTATCTAGGAAATATTGATGAGAAGCTGTTAGTTATAACACATGAGCTCCTCCAAGAGAGCACATTTATTGGAGCAAGTGGTTAGAATATTTTTGCTTGATTTCAGTATTCTTTAATGCAGACAAAATAAATTACATTTGCTTCAGTTCTCAGAAGGAAGAAGCAAGCTAACAGGAGTCCAACTAAAAGAGTGTCACTAAAGGTCACCTGGAGAAACCTATGTGGATTTATAACTATCCAGTAAGAATTGCTCAGACAAGTTGGAACATAAAAATATACATCTTGTAGCAATTTTTTTAAAATTGTAAGACCTTTTCTACAAGCACAGAAAATAAAAATGTTTCGAGCTTTGCCTTAATGGAAGAGTCCAGCTTGAATTGGAACATATAAAAATGAATGACTTACAGAATCTTTCAATAGCAGAACTCTGAAAGACAATTTAATGCCAACTTCTAAAGTATTGATATATAAGTTGACCATTTTAACCTATCTTTCTTAAATTTATTTTTGTTTTCTCACTGTTTTCACTTGTTATTCTATTTCTCCTCCTCCTCCTCCTCCTCCTCCTCCTCCTCCTCCTCCTTCTTCTTCTTCTTCTTCTTCTTCTTCTTCTTCTTATTATTATTATTATTATTATTGTTAGTTCTTACTCTACTTCGTATACCATTAACTATTGCCAGTAGTAACAATCTGAAGGTATTTGGTTATATACTTGGTATACTTATAAAACAGATGAACATTATTTCCTTTTTGAAAAACTTAGACAAATGCATTCATGTGGAATTTGACCAAGAAATACACATGAAATTCTCATGCCACCAAAGCATGACTTATCCACGAATACAAAAAAAGACAAGGTCTGCATTGACATGGGCAACATATGGGGAATAAAGTGAATGAGACGGAAGTAAGAAGCACATGCTGGACTCAACTGTTGCTAAAATTTCACAAGAGAAGTTTGAATTTAATTTGAAAGAAATTTGAAAGGTATAACACAATCTGGATAGGTTTTTATTTATATGGTGAGACAGCACATGGCTCAACATACAAACACACAAGGGCTTGTATTATCACATCCAAAATATTGTATTTTAGTTTATTTTAAAGAGAGAGAGAGAGAGAAAGAAAGAGAGAGAGAGAATCTAATTTTTCATGTGGGCTTTTTGCTCAGATACTTCATTGTGTATGTGGTGCTGGTGCTGGGATTTGAACTGGTGACCTCATGCATGCCAGGCAAGTACGTAACCACTGAGCCACCACTCCAGCCCCCAAGATATTGTGCTTTAAGTACTGGACTGAGAGAAAGCTGAAACAAAGAGCTATGACAATCTCTGTGCTCTAGGAACTTACCATCTTTTGTGATCCTTCAAGTATGTTTATGAATATCATCCAGAAGAACTGTATCGAGAACCCTGAATGAATTTCCCAAGTAATGGGGCCTCTTAGAAATCAAAGACAGAGAAACATTCTCCAATCCTAGAAAAGATAATAAATTTAGGAAACAGTGGTTAGGATTGTTGCTGCTGCTATTTTTTATGTTGTGCCCAAGAAGTCAGAATTTAATGCTTTATATTCAATAATCTACACATAACAAAGGCTATTAAATTTACTACTACTATAAGTCCTGATGATATATAGTACTGGGGGAATAAAGGATGATTCATGAACTTTATCATATAATTAAAATATCTGAAATTAACAAATGAGTTGCATTAAATAGATATAAAATTGTTACCTTGGAAGTTTTGAAGAAGTGATACACACCATCCCAGGAGATATAAATTAATAGCCTCATTTGGGAAGTCAAGGAAGGACATAACAAAAAAATGTTGAAGCTAGGATTTGAAAGGAGAACAGAAATGATCTTGACAGTGATGGAAGATGTTGGAGAAGGGAAAATTATTCCAGGAAAAGGAAGGAAGTATACTGAGTTTCTTAGACATAAGAAGGTCATGCAGCCTGGTTACAGAGAGGTACAAAGAAGATATGAGGGGAAGAGTTTATGGGTACAACATTTAGATTTCAGTTTTGCATTAATAGTAAGTATTGTAAGTAGAAGCTTATGTGATTGGATTGCCATTTTACAAAATTACTCTGAATTTGGATAATGGACTGTGGAGTACCATGAAAGTAGAGTATCATTTAGAAAATGATAGTATTCATTCAGACAAGAGAAATTTGAACTGAATTAGTAGCGGTGGGATTAGAGGGAAGTTAACTGCTTTAAGAGGGTAGTGAGGAGGGATTTTCAGTGAAATAATTCATATGCAGGTCAAGTAGAAGAAAGCACCCAGTATGCCTCCTAAATTTTTTATTTATCCAGCAATACTGTAGCACTAGTACTCACAGAAGAAGGGAACCAGATTTGGCACGAGCTCACATATTTGTTTTGAGAATATTGATTTTCAGGTACAATTGAGATATTAATTAGATGCTTAACATAAGCACAGATGTCTTCCAAATCAAACTTGAAGATGGCAAACAAACAAACATAAAACAGCATATTTTTTTAAAAAATAGAAATATTGTTTTCCAGTACAATAAGTTTAGCTTTAAGTGACACACATACAGAAATAGCATTTACTTTAAAATTATTTTTCTCAAAAATGAGTCAATAGAAAACTGGAAGCTAAGACAGCAAGTACAACGTAATGTAAAATGTATACAGGGAAATATGCAAATAATTAACCATACCAAAGTAAACCCATGTAACTAGCTACTTAAATTTTTAAACTTCACTTTAAACTTTACTTCTATGTACACACAGTTTTCTCCCAATTAAATAATTTCCTATAAAGGGAGACTGCTATTTTAAAACTAAAAAGGTTATTAAATATGTAAGATATTTATAAGAATTTAAAAGCCAGGTATATACTGTTCCATACATTTATTTTCATTAGTCTCTAAAGGTCATAAACATATCCCTTTTCTTGACTTATTTGAAGATATGACAAGTCACTTTCACCTGTGTATATTGTATGTCACACTTGCCTCCTCAGAAATATTTAGATAATAAAGCTTTGTAATTGTTTGAATTTTCCTCCTGATATACTGATATCATCTGCTGTTATCATTCCTAGAATGAAATTACATCTATAAATCATCTACTATAAATAAAAGTCCACCATGCTTTCCAGGTTGGCGATGTATGTTTATAGATGAGGCACTCCATTTAACAAACATGGAAAGTATATATAGCATTCTATTATTTTCTAATTCATAGTTCATGCAAATATCCCTATGAAATTTATGTTATACTTAAAATCTACTGCAGTTCAGGAGAATGAAGAATTGGTCATATGCATATGTAGATAGACTGTGTTACAGCTTGGATATGAGATGACCCCCAAAAATCTCATGATACAATGTTGTTATGTTCAGAGGTGAAAAGATTATGAAAGCTGTAGCCTAATCCATTTGATGGATTAGTAATTTGAATGGATTGTTGGTAGGTGTTGGCATGTGGGCTGTGACTAGAGGAAGTAAGTCACAAGAAGCATGCCTGTATGGTTGTGTTTTGTCCCTAGTTACTTGCAATCTCGTTTGCTTTTTTGGCTGCCATGACCCTCCACCATGCACAGAGTGACTATATATATATATATATATATATATATCTGATATTAGAGGAAAGATTCAGAGATGGCATGCACGTGTGGACACACAAACATTACACATACTTACTACCATATATGTTTAAAATTCCAAAAGAAGAGATTTAATAATTTGAGCTGAAACTTTAAGAAAAGGGGTACTCACTCAGTGATGCCTGAAATCACCTATATAATTTATTTAGCCATTTAGTTATCATCAGTCAACAATCTAATATGAACTACAAGGTTTAATTTAGGGGTAAAAACTAAACTAAATTCTCCAATGTAGAAATCCCTAGGCAGGATGAAAATGTGAGAATTTAGAAAAGCCATGAAGTGTAAGAGAATACTGAAAAGAAACTATGAAACATAAGAGCAGACGCTTCTGAAAGGGAAAAGACACAAATAAAACATATGAGAGGGTTTAAAAAACAAATTGGTCGATGTTACAAAATTTCCAGAACAATGCTGAATTAAAATAGAAGGCCAATACAATCTGCAAAATGAAACAGCTGAGGGGCTGTCTATTGCATCAGAATGTATATACCGTGTGCTCCCAAAAACAAAGTAAAGTTTTCAGTTGTAACTGATGCCAAAAGGACTATAAACATGTAGTTATACATCAATTGCATCTTCATACACTTTCTAACTATGAGAATTCTCTTAACAGGAATATGTCTATAGTACTTGAATGTTTTCCTGGAGATAAATAAAACCTAAGGTTTAAAAATAAACAACAATAGATGCTGGAGGGGCTGTGGAGAGATAGGCACACTAACACACTCTTGGTGGAGCTGCAGGCTGGTACAGCCCCTCTGAAAAGCAGTATGGAGAATCCTTAAAAAATTAGGAATGAGTCCACCATATGACCCTGCTATTCCACTCCTGGGTATCTTTCCAGGGGACTTAGAATCAGCACATTACAGTGACACAGCAATATCGATGTTCATAGCAGCACAATTTACTATTGTTAGGCTATGGAAACAACCCCGATGTCCCTCACTGGAAGAATGGATCCAAAAACTGTGGTACATTTATACCATGGAATATT